>PVLD010007573.1:0-90450 GCA_004027595.1 Dinomys branickii
ATATTCATATATATTCCTCTATACATACATACATACATTTTTGTCTTTTTCTTTTCTCCTTTCCTTCGTCCCATCCGTTCTCTGTTTTTGAACAGATTTCCTTCATGACTTTTAGTTTATATTCCCACCCTCGGGTTCTTACACCAGTGATATAATACGTTGCCTGCACATGTATCGCTGATTTATTTCACTTATGACTTTTAAATAATCATATAAAGTATGTGTCCTGTGTTATATATTGTTTTACCTTACATAGTAACTCCAAACCAACACAGCCCATGACCATTCTGTTGGTACGATGATTTGTTTGGGCAGGTATCTTTGTAGATTATCCGCAATAATCTTCAGTGCTTATCACAGACAATGTTAATGATTCCTCCTGGCTTTTGTATTCCTCAAGAACTGTATCCATCTTACCTCTGTACTGTCTCTCATTATCTTCAACATTGGCTTGCCCACCCCTGTTGAATTTTCTTTCCTTCCTCCTCTGCGGTGTAACAACCCATTGTTTCATTGTCACGCATTTTCTTTCCTTCCTACTCATGCTGGCCTAAGTGCCACTTCCTCTAAAGAGCTTTCCTTGACTATTTCTATCCCACAACATACTTTCATTTCCCTGAACCTGACAACCATCGTAATCCTCATTATGCAATAAGGATTTGGTTATTGATTCTGCTATTCTGAACTAAAATGTTGTTTTCTTATTAGGTCTTATGGAAGATTATTGTCCCGGTCTATACAGGTAGACACTCCTTTCTTTTCGTGGCATCTCTCACAGCATCTCTGCTGATACTGGAATTTTATGAATATCTTGCTATTTTCCGCTGGTCTCCCTAACTATTACTGAGCTAGAATTTGTGGGAGGGGATGTTTATTGACCCTCTTTTTAATGAAGGATGGAATTTCTTTTCAGTCCCCAAATATAGTAAATATATTTTGGAGTCAACCCTTTCTGACACATTTTCCACCCTCCTGGACACTTCACCCTTGGATAAATGAATGACTAGTGCACATGATTAGGCTCAATAATCCTTTTGGCAAATTATAAAAAGATGGATGTATGTTCCTCAAAAGATAATGAATATGTTTCTCTCACCAATAAAGCAAACAAACAAACAAACAAAAACAAAAACAGGAATGGGCCCCATTCTCTTTGGTGCATGGCTCAGTGAGAAGTCTACCTTCTCTTTCTTTCGTTCCTATAGGGGAAGGATCTTCCTATATTAATGACAGTGATGGGGAGACAGGCATTTTTGTGTTCTGTTCTAGCTTTCTTTTAAACCTATAACTAAGGTCTAACAAAATTTCCCCTATTGCATCAATTTACCTGTCCTTAATTTGGATGAGGAGAAATGAAGCCAAACCTTCTTTTACAATCCACCTGTCCCTGGGAAAGCTAAACCTTGGGCAGGGAGGACTTCAGGTATTTTCATAGTCTATTATTAGGGCCAATATTTGGATTTTTGTTCCGATATCTGTTCTTGCAAGTCCACCCTGTTGGCCATAGCAATGGAGAGGAGGACTAATGAGTATTAGTTTGAGCCCAGTCACTACCTTAAACCACTAAAATGAGATAAGTTCAAAATATTTGGTTAACCAAATTGTTGTGTAATTGTAGGCAAAATTGCCCTGGAATATTAAGCCAGAATGTGAGCATCACTGACTGTGTGTACAAGTAGGTCAGTGGTTCTCTTCTGCATGGCTCTACAAAGCAGCAGCGGGGTGAGATGCCAAAGTGGACCATCAAAATTGCCAGACCCTGAAGCCTACAATGACTTTGAGGGACCCTGTCAATTTGTGCAAGACCTGCTAAATATTTCCGAGTTAGGGCCACCTATGTTATTTAGCTCCTTCCCTGCCTTCTTGGCTAACTTCAGGCATTATGAAACTCCCATCTATCATGTGGCAAAACCTACATGTGCAACATTTTCCACATCCTGAGATCCCCAGAAACAGCTCATGTGTGATATGCTAGCAGCATAACACTAGAAGGAAATACTATACACCCAAAGTTAGTGACCATTATTTTCCAACCCCAAGGAACTATTTCAGCACACACCCAGGTATGTATACGTGTTCCCAAAGGTCCCTCCCTGGCCCTCACATTTAATCATTCAAAATAGGGCCAGCATCTCCATAGCTTAGAGGTTTTTTTGTCTCTTCCTAATTATTTCCTATATTGCAAACATTTTAACCTATTTTCCTTTTAGTAGCAGGCCCACTAATGAGGAGACTGTTCAGATTTCTGAGAGGCTTCCCTGAACTATATATATGCTTACTTCCCAGCCCAGATGCTTCTACCTATAAAAGAGATAGAAACTGTGAAACAGAGAGCGGTCCCTTGGGGCGCCTCCAAAGCAGGACATGTTATTGGGCTTTGCTGGCTTTGAGGATGAGAAACGTGTGTATTTTTTGAATAATAGCTTTATATTCATAAGCAAAAGTAGAAAAACATGGCAGTAAGAATAATCCTCTGCATGACTTCATTGTCTTGCCAATGCTGAGCCCAGCTCTCTTCTGTTTTCATGGTATCGAATAGCAAAATGCACCCTCTCCTCTCTGCCCTCATCTCCCAAGATAGTGAATGAGCCCTGAAACCTCTTTGATTCTGAAAGAGCAGCAGAATGAAAGGGCCTTCATTTAAAATGGGGAGGCTGAGCCAGCCTGGTTTCTTTCCAGTTCCCTCAGTGAGCTCAGTGCTGACCTTTTGGCTCAGCAACTGTCCTGCTAGTTAAATGCAAGCACGGAACAATCACTTTACAGGATTTCCTGCTTATTAAGAATGGACTGTGGCCACCAGGGATTGGAACATGAAAGTAATAAAAAGAACACCTAATAAAAACTATAAAATGTGTGCCCACACAGTCTAAGACTGGCAAGTAGAGCAATCTTTAACTCCACTGACCCCGTAAGACTAGGATTTAAAGAAATGAAACTATAGCTGTCAAATTGAATCAGAGGACACTCTCAAACCCGGAGGTTCCCCTCCCAGCCCAAGCTGTTTTCCAAACGAGGAAACTGATGTTGGATATATTTCTTATGCCTAATTCATAGTTTTCATATTTCAATATGTGGGTACTTAGTTTTATAGGTCAGTAGGGAAAAAAATAAACATTTGTACATTTTATGACAGCAATGTGTTTTATAATTTAAGTTAGTGAATTAAAAGATATGCAGGAAAATCAGAGTGTCCGCTTCTATCACCTTGAATAACACGTATCTTCTGACATGGCACAATTGATCACCACCCTCATCTAGGAATGAGCAAAAGCATAAAGAGCATTTTTTCGGGAAAACCTTCTGCCACCATCTTCTTGCTTCTTCTCTGTGGTGTCTTCTTAGATAACTTGGAAAGTGATCTCATTTTCAATAGAGTGATCAAAATGTGCAGATGCTCCCCAAGTTTCGTTATATAAATGGCTTTTTTATATCAGTACCCTCACGCTGCCTGTCATCAGACAATCTTTGAATGATTTATTTTTTAATTGGTACATTTATGTGATTCTATTCACTGTAGGGAGTTGGAACTTGTAGATGACATTTCTTAATTCATTTTTTAATCTCCTAAAAGCATCTTTTATACATTTTCAAATTTTTGTCCAAAGGAGGAAGGCTGGTTCTTCTCATATGGAGCCCAGTGAGGCTACTGGTGCCAAGTTTGTTAGATTCTGTTCCCTGAGTGTGAGCAGTTTAGAAAGAAGACAACAGAAAGGGTACAAATCACGCCCACATTGGCTTAACTGGACTGTGGGTTTTCTCCATACAAGGTGGC
Organism: Dinomys branickii; assembly: GCA_004027595.1. Taxonomy (NCBI): domain Eukaryota; kingdom Metazoa; phylum Chordata; class Mammalia; order Rodentia; family Dinomyidae; genus Dinomys; species Dinomys branickii. The sequence continues at coordinate 3,773 of PVLD010007573.1, forward strand.
AGGATATGGCGGAGAGAGCCTGGACCATCAAACCCTTGTCCCTCAGGATCTTCATCTGTGAAGTAGCTGTATACGTGTGTGCACACTGGGAAGCCAGATAATCTCTAAGCTCTGTTCAGAACTATTTGAAAGGCTTTCCTGGGGTTAGCTGTTTCATTGCCTTGTGTAACACAAATTTTGTAGCAAAAGCACTTGTGATAAAAGGTAACGCGGTCTGTGTCACTGACAAAGTGGTAACTCACTTAGCTAGGGCTTCTAACAAATATTACTGGAAGAGACATCTCTACCCTTTTTTGCCTGGAGGATCAAGGAAGGGATATCTTGGGCTGAAAAGAAAAAATGACTGTACTGTACTCCTTCCAAGAAATCATACTCTATGTAATGGCAAAGGGCTCTGTGGAGTTTTGTTCACCTGAAAAATGCAAAATACAAAATAAACTGCCTATAGGCAGTGAATAAATATCTGTGGAATGAATGAATAAAAAAAAAATGAAACATCCAGCAGGATCTTTCAGAGATAGCTAGCTTTCTAATGGGGCAGTTTCTGATCCTAGGAAAGCTCCATGGGACACAATGAGTAAGTGGTGTATATGGGAGTCAAGGACAGGTAAGGTCGGATAAAGGAAAAAATTAATACCTTGACCATCTAGAATGAGACCCAGAGGCCTCTACTGAATGGTCTATCTTCTTTGGGAGTTAAAACTCAGTTAGGAAAACATTTCTCTTCTTCCCCTTTGATTGACCGTGTCCGAATTTGTGAGAGTGATGGAAAATAAGGGTTCTGTGTCTTCAGCTCATCTCTCAAACAAGATAAAGTCAGGAATTAAGCATGTCAAAGCCCCCATGCACACCATGACGCTTGGAGTACAAAACACCCCTGTGATCTGTTATTTTAGAGGGCCCTGGGTCCCCTGCTAGATGGAACGTCTCAGACCTAGGAAGTGTTATGGTGCACAGGAGGTAGATCCTGTGAACAGAGTATGGGGTTTCTCAAATGCTCAGGGCGGAGAGGAGAGAGAAGGAAATTGTTCTTAAACGCATAAGGAGTTTGGAACAAAGGATCTGGGATTTTCTGGGATGGCCTCCATGAAGAATTCAACATTTTGTATATTTTTCTTTTGGATTATATAAAAATTTATGTTTGTGCAAGGCTTAAAAACTTTCTTTTCTTTCTGTTGACATTTTTCTTAATTATTCTAACCTTCAAGGAGATTCAGATATTCCCACTTCTCTTGCCATTTCAGGAGTTTAAGAGGATTAGGCAAGAATATAAAAGGGAATTTTTATTAGAGAGATTCGCCATATTTGTCTCTCTTTTGTTTTTGTCAAGGAAGCAGAGTCCTAGAACCCAAACTTTGGTCCCCAAGAAGCCCCTTGGAATGCCAAGCACATACAGCTGTGTCTCCCTGCACGAAGAGCACTTAGGCTGGCCGTTATGATCAGGCTGTCTTTTCAAAATGAAAAAAATTTTTGAGGCAGGATCTCACTGTGTAGTTCAGGTTAGCCTTGATCTCACTATGTAGCCCAGGCTGGCCTAGAACTCACAGTGATCCTCCTGACTCAGCCTCCTGAGTGCTGGGGTTACAGGCGTGCACCACCACACCTGGCCCAAATGAATGTTTATAAATGAAGTTCACTGAATTTTTGAACACTAACATTTTTATGAGCTAATTAAGAGTACAGATGTGAAGAAAGCAGCTGAGGTGGTGAGAACACCGTGGCTCCTTCCTGGATTATGCAGGCTCAGTAGTTTGTGTTCCTAGAGGACCCTTATTATCCCACACAATCCTGAATAACTCTTTGGCCATAACTGCTTATTCAGTTGGGTGAGAATTATCAACAACAAAACCATAAAGATCACACATTTGTTCTCATTTAAAAAGGAAATATTTTGGAAGAGAGGATTTTCTGGTATGTTGTCTTATGGTTTCCAAACACAGCGTGCAATCCTTGACTCTATGATTGCTGTTGCTTACCTTAGATCATGGCAATTTGGAAAGGAGGAACTGCCAGTCTAGAAAATCCTGCCCTCTCCTGGGACCACAGGGTGCCAGAAGCTTTAAAGTACAATCCAGCAGGAAAACAGAAGCTAAGTCGGGCCTGGACACTGAAAACTGTTTTTCATTCTGTAAAACCATTCTTCTCTAACTACTGAAGCCAGAAGTTGTTTAAATTGGAAAAAAAAATTGTTGTTGTTACTGTAAAGATAATTTTTAAAAATTCTTTTAGAACACACTTTTCAATGGCTTAATTTGAATTAACTTTTTAAAAGGGATGAATTAACACCACATTTTACTTGTAATTATAAGGATCAGTGGTTGCCCCAGGCCCCTGTAAAGCCAGGGCTGCATTCATTGAGGAACAGGAAACAGAAAGATAAGCTGCTTATCTTGGAGGACAACCACCCACATGCTGAAGGTTTGAGAAGGGTTTTCTTTCTCTAATGAGTATAATATCAAACTTAGGTGGGTTCAGGAGGTTTTATTTTTGCAGTGTTTTATACACACACACACACACACACACACACACACACACATACACACACATTATTTTTTAACATGGGCACAATGAATTGTCTGTGCTCACACATATGCTGATGGCCTTAGTTTCATGCACCTGTTCTTCTCCAGTTCCAGTTTGCTACGATTGTTTGATTTTGTTTTAATGTGTGGGCATTTGCTGAGTGTAACCACTTACAGAGTATCTGGGCTCACATGGGGTTTTATAACTGAATCCACATTTTAACAGTTTCCCACCTCTCAATCTGGATTAGAAAAATGAGACTATGTCATAGTAACCAATACGAATAGGTTTTTTTTTTTTTTTTTCACATTCCAAAGTGCTTACATTTGCTTCTTAGTTATAATCCTCAGTTTGGAGTTGACTCCCTGGTTTGTGAAGGATTCCCATGGGCCTCACAATAGTGCATGTCATTTACACAGCACTTGTAAAGCTTCTTTCAATCATTCATTCATTCATAGAGATCCTTTCCTCACACCCATTTAATGCATAAGTAAACACACTGCGCCAAACAGAGGCTAAATGACTGTGCCAGGCCCGTATGGGTGTTTAGCTAAATCCCTTATTCATCTTTTTTTTTAATTTCTAGGAATGACGGTAAAGTTTTTAACTCCAGGGCTCACCTATCATGCTTCAGGGTCAGTTAATGAATCTGGCCAATCGGAGAAATAATTTCTCTGTACTACAACTGCTCATTTCAAATAGAAGTGAAAAAGTTATTAGTTTCTAATATTATGACAGCTTCCATTATCTCTAGGCTGTCCACCTTTCTTTTCTTGCGGAGAAACCTTTTTTGAGGTTCTGAAATCTAAGAATAATTGCCTTGGAATGCAGTATCGCCCTGGATAGTACAAACCAAAGACAGGTTGCTAAGAGCTTTAGGTCATGGTCTTCTTCTCAGGGGTCCTTTGCAAAGAAGAAGAAATTAGGATGGCCCCAGAACTGCAGATCGTGCATGTAGAAGTTCAAGCTTGACAGTATACATCTTCTGTGTTCCAGAGTCCATTGGTAAATCAAGGATGAAGAGGAAACAGGCCGAGAAGTCCAAGGAAATTGTGCTTTTCCTGCTCTTTATCACACTTAGATCTGAAAGGCATTGCTAGCATCCAGTATGACACAGGACTGATGAAGACCCACATAATTGTCTGTGGGAAGAAAAGATACTGCTATGGAAAGACAAAGAAAAGGTGGAGACCAGAGGCCAAACTGCGGAGGTGTGTACTCCAGGGGAGACGGGTCAGAGAGAAGGGGCCGGTTCCTAGACGACAATCACCATTCTGAGATGGCCACTGGGTTTCTTTATCTAAATGCCTGGAGAGAAACTAAATGGGAAGCTCCTTGAGTTTCCTGGAGCTGCTATAAGAAAATGTCACAAAATTGGTGACTTCAAACCTCAGAAATTTATTATTTCTCAGTTCTGGAGGCAAGAGAACCAAAGCTACATATTCACAAGATAGACTCCCTCTGAAGGTGAGAAGAATCCATTTCGTGTTTTTGCTGTGGGTGGCCCACAGCCAGCGGGTGTTCCTTGCCCTGCAGCTGCATGATTCATCTCTGCTTCATCTTACCGCCACCCTCTGGGTCTCTGGTCTATGTATGTCACATTTTCCTCTTCCTTCTCTTACAAGGACATCGACTAACCACTGAATGTAGGGAAAGTCCTCAATCGGAGATAGTCTCATCTCTCTTAACCTTAATTATATCTTGAAAAGACCCTATTTTAAATAAGCTCTTGTTCCCAGATCCTAAGGGTTAGAATTTGGACTTGTCTTTTTGAGAGACATAGTTCTACACCTTGGGATGACATCTCCCAGACCACCGCTTGGGAACAAGCCATCTCTGCTCTAGACACTGTGCACCTGAGTCTCATCCACAATCCCAGACAGACTAACAGTGAGTGTTTCTGGAGGTAGAGTTCACAGATGTTTCTTTATGTTTCTCTCTGATGTTTTTCTATACATTCAATTCTATGTCCAAGTAGAAAATTGCATGATAGTCCCCAAAATCCCAACTACAATATGTATGTTCTGGAAAAGGGACTGTTCTCTGGATGGCAGCGCCAACCTCATATCATGCATACCAGCAGGTAGACCCCTCTCTTGCCTCTTTGCGGTGATCTTGGCCACATTTCTTGGTGTTCACGAGGGGAAATGAGATCTACAATTCATGGTTGTGTGGGCCTTATAATAGGTGGGAGATTTTTCTGGTCATGGTCATGCATGGGAGACCAATCTGGGTACAGTGACAGTACCTCTGTGATGACTGGTTCATTTTGTTCTCTCTCAAAACACTCCAAATCTGTCCCAGTCTTCCCAGCCATCCACATTAGTGACCTGATGCTGTCATCCTTCCCCATCTCTCCCATCTAATCAATCCCTAGGTCATGTTGATCCCTCTACTGTGTATTTCCTAACCCACTTCCCCCTCCCATTCTGTTCTCTTCCAGGCTACGATCACAGTTTCATGAACCATTAACATTATTTGCTTACTTAGTTCACCTTCCTCCAGTCAAGTCTTCTTTCCATTCCACCTGCCACTCTAATGGAATACTGGTGCTTCTATGAGTTTGAGGGCACTCTTTTACTTTAAATCTTTCGCTGCTCTTCTTTATCACTCTTTAGTAGGCCCAAAGCCCTTTATGTTCCAGTCTCTGATAGACTGCGGTGAGCTACTGTGCTTGTTGTCAGTGGTGCAGACATAATCTCTACTAAAAGGATGTCTGCCTGTCACAACCCCGCGGTGGGTGCTCTGGCACTTAATAGAAAACACCTCCAGCCATCCTGTACATAGCAAATCCGTATACCCAGGTGCTGCCCAGCAATAGGCCACACTCAAGTGGTTTTACTTTTTAAAAACTGCCCAGAGATATTTTATGGTCTGTTGGCTTAAAAAACTTATCCTGTTTATTTCCCTGAAATCTCATTTCTCAGAGCCTAGACTCTGTGTTGGCTTAGATTTCCTGCTTAGTAGCAAAAACTTTCCCTCTGGTGTGTTTTGGTTTCTTAATCTTTACTTAAAAAATCTCTATTTATAATCTCAAGCTCCATCCCTGTCTCTTTCCCCCCATAGCTCCCTGGTGTTCTACCTGCTGAAAGCTTCTTAGGGGCCCATCAACACCCTGCTTTCTTTCCTCTGTTCATTTGCCCATGTCACTCCCTCTTCCAGAAACACCAAAAGCCCTGGGCAGACCAGCTGTCCTTAAAATGTAACTGTTGGGTCTGGTGACTCTTACAGGCACACATGGAAGCGTTTTGTTTGACATTCCTATAGCATCTAGCAAATGTTGACAGTACACACAGTATACTTCTCCAATCTTAGAGCAAAGCTTTTAAAACTATCACTTAACTTCCTACTAGTAGGTGGTGAAAGTCAGTTTAAAAAATAAAATAGAAGAGAAAATAGCAGAATTCATCGCATGTAGTGTCTGCTATGTAAATTTCTGTTGCTGATATTACAGCTGCTGGTGTGTATGTATGAGTGTATGTTTGTGTTTGACCTGAGGGTATTTGTTATTGTAGGTGATGAACCCTAGACTATGAGCTACTTTAGTATGAGGATCTTGCTTCAGTCATCTTGCAATGTCTGAGACTAAGCCAAGAGTTGGTACAGAGTGGACAATCAGCAAATGATGGGTGAAATAATCAGTGCAAATGGGAAACTCTTTCAATAGGCCCTCAGAAGATTTTCAGGGGCTCCAAAAGAGTCATGATAAAATACGGAGTACTGTAAAACTTATCCCCACCAATGTTTACAAATGGTCAAAGCAGAGGTTTGAATAAGTCATGTGCATGTCTTCTGGAGGTGCAGACTCTGATTCAGCTAATAGTTAACACCTACCACTCTGCAACATGCTCTTTTGTTTAATCTTACAAAAAAATGGCAGTTGTTATTACCCTTTCAGTTAGTGAAACTGAGGCACACAGAGAGTTAAGTGTTGCTTCAAGTTATACCACAAATCCTCAGTAAAGACTACTCTTATTGCTTGGGTAACTTTTCCTTCTTTTCTATAGGAAGATATACAAGCCAGGAAGGTGGCAACTTCTGTAAGCCTGTGCGGGAGTGCCAGGAGAGGACAAGGGCAGCATAAGCCACTTGCTCAGTTATATATGTATATTTTTTGTCTTTTTTGAGACAGGGGTTTTCTATGCTGTTCAGGCTGGCCTTGAATTCACTTTGTAGCCCAGGCTGGCTTTGAACTCACAGTGATCCTCCTGACTCAGCCTCTGGAATGCTGGGATTACAGGCGTGTGCCACCATGCCTGGAGACTTGCTGAGTGATAGCGCTGAAAACAGCCACAGAGAGAAGAAAATATTCTCACACATCTGTGATGAAGACTTGTAAGAGCTGTGAAGAGGTGATTTGAGTAGGCATGTCAAAGTCCATTAACCAAAAAGCAAGGGACACAGCTCTCTCTGTGTGACGGGAAGTATTTGTCATACAGTTGTGCTGTCACGGATGGGCGCGGGCAGCAGCTGTTGCTTGCTGTTTGCACATTAACTACACAATCATGGAGATTGATTTGGGAGCTTTGTCCTCGAACCCCTCCCCTGCTTGTTTTCACCTGTCTGCTCCCTCTTCCCTTACCCCTGCCCCCACTGTCTGTTCTCCTCACTCCCCACCCGCCTCCTACTTCCATCTGGACGCCTCAGAGCAGCTGTGGACAGAGCCATATGCTCCCTAGCTCTGACTAAGGCTGCTGTGCTTCTAGATTGGCTCAAGGGAGATTGTGATCAGTGTTTACTGTTAGCATCCCTAAGTCAGCTAATGGTGACGGCTATTGATTTGCCCAGTACAAACCTCTTCATCTATTAAGAGACTTTTGTACAATAAAAGGAGCATATTGAAAGACAAATAAGAACATTTATCTTTATTTATCTAAAATGAGCAAGCAGGAAACTGTGTCTCTGGCTCTGTCCTGGTGGGCATTTTTATCAGGGACTTAGATCAAGACATGAAAGACCTGCTGGTCAAATTTGCAGCTGGCACCAAGCTTGGCAGGATGGCTCACAGCCTAGGTAAGAGGAACAGATTTTGCAAAGATCTTGACAGCTGGAACAAAAAGTCAAAACCAATAGGAAAAATGTAATGAGAAACTTGAGGTCCTGCACTTGGGGTAAACAAAAATCTGCTTCAAAAGTAAGTAGAGTAAGAGAAAGACTTGTATCTTTGTCCAGATCTAATGGAAACCACGGGGCGCTTTCCGTGGATGACAGGCTCCGAGAGAAGGGTACCCGTACACCCACCACTGCAACAGAGGCTGTTCAGTAGAGGTAGAGTCCACCCCACTGTGTCCTCACAGATCCCGCCCCAGGTGCAGGGTTCTGAGTGTCTTAGCACATTTAAAATAAAAATGAAAACATATGTCACTGACTGAGAGGTCAGCTGACTGAAAATGATCAAATCTCTCCTCAAAATGGCTGAGGTAACAAGGATTAACTGCAGCTAGTGAAATGTTGCAGTTATTTCTTTAAAAATCAGTATTTTCCCAACATCCCCAAAACCAGGTAACTTATGTTAACAGCGTGGGTGACGTCTTTCTACACACATGGTTATTTATTTATTTTTTACACACAGTTATGTTGGTACAAATGTATCAAAAGAAATATATCCATGCATGGCATGTTTGTTTGTCTTAAAGTGGATCCTGCAAAAACCATTACCCTTGCACTAACTTTTTTTGCTTAAAAAATATATCATTGACACCTTTCCTGGTTGATATAAGGAAATCAAAACTATTTTGTGAATGCTTTCTATACCATAAGGTGGGCGTGTATCATTTGTTCATATCTAACATTTGAAAAAGAAATAGGGGGGGATAACACCATAATGTAGAAAGAATGCCGGCCTGGTGCGGTAGCACATGCCTAAAACCCAGCACTTTGGAAAGCTGAGGCAGCAGGATCACAAATTTGAGCTTTGCTTGGGATACTTAGTAAGACCCTGTCTCAAAATAAAAAATAGAAAGGACTGGGGATGTAGCCCTAGGTTCAATTCCCAGTAACACAAAAATGGATAAACAAATATAAAAAGAAAGGAATGACGGAAACAATCCAAGTACTGTGACTGGGAGGTGGGTAGAAGGGGCAGGGAGTTGGGATTATTAACTGGAGCTTTGATCTCAGTAGGGCTGGAAAAGTTAGTAACCCTATGTTTAATGTTCCTTGTCAGAACAGGACTGGGGAAGGGGAGTGGGCAGAAACTCTGCTTCCTTCCCGTGGCTGAACGGATGAACAAAACAACAGTCTCTGGGGTTAACTAGTATGGCGCGCCCTGTCCCCAGAGAGCTGGCACGCTCAGAGCAACCTCCACAGTAAGCGCATTATAAAAACATTAGGCGAAATAATAAAAATAATGACATTAAAAAGAAAAATTGGAGAAACCAAACAAACCCAGCCCTACAGCCAAGGCAGGCTCCAGCCGGGATGTTGCTGGCATGCTCAGGAGAAATCTGATTTCCATGAATTTCATTGTCAGGGTAACTGGGGCATGAATCACCCTCCTCCGTCCGCCCTTTCTCATCATTCTAATACCACAGATTTAGGGAACATGGCATTAGAGAACTAAAGAGGCTCACAAACAGCATCAGGCAGGAGCCCCCTGGGCCCTGAGGCAGCCGGGAGGCAGCTTCCTGCTGTTATGGGCCTATAAATCCAAAGTCCATTGAACCCCTGGGGAATCTGAAGCCCTCAACCCTGAGACCAGAGCTGTCACCTTTTTCATCTCACCCTCTCCCTCTCCCCACAGACTATCTGACTAGGGACTGAGAAATGAATTTTTCTACTCAGAAGCAAGAATTCAGGGTGGGGTGAGGGGAACAGGGTTCTTGCAAAGCTTGTGCTGGAAAATGGCAGCTCTCAGTAGGCTTGCGGGGTTGATTTCCCTGAGCCAACATGTTCTCCCACCAGGTGAGCTAAGAAAAGCCACCTGACAGGCAGCGATGCATTGCCAGTGTCAAATCTGGAGACAGTACTGGGGCGCTCATGCTGGAGACCAGGGAATCCTGCGTAGACCTGCAGAGACCTGAAACCACCCTCGTTTTTATTTTCCCATGAGCATGTATCTGATTATATACCAGGTGCCAGGTACAGTGCCAAGCACTTCACACAAGGAGCTAAGGCTCAGGGAGATGAAGGGACCTGGTTCCCGTCACACAGCTGGCCAGGAGCAGAGCCAGGGCTTGATCCTTGGTCTGTGTGACTCCAGTGTTTGTACCTTTTCCAAAGAGAGTGAATGATGTCACATGTCATGAGAGAGAGCTGAGGGGAAAAGCCCTTGCTTTCTCTTTCCTGACGGTAAAGCAGACCATTTTCGTAATTCATTCCTGATTCGAAGTGCTCAACCTACCTTCGCGTACCTAGAATTCCACCCAGCCTTTAAGATTGCTTAGGGGATGGGGAACCTGCTTTATTAATACCAGTGCTTCATGCTGTTACCACCCACACAGATAATGGACACAGGAACTGGAAATTAGAATTAGAAAAACCCACAAAGCACTGAGTTTAGCTGTCTTATTATGGTACTTTTTAGCCAGCAGTGCCCGCTGAGTTTTTTCTTTTCCCACCTCCTCTTCCAACCCCTCCTCCTCCTCCTTTATTGAGAAGCACTGAAGAATGGTGGTTAGGTGTACGGTCATTCAACAAATTCTGAAGTTGAGTGATTAGGGTTCAGGTCATGATTCTCCTGGTGACTTTGACCAAGTTACTAAACCTTATGTGAAATAAGATATGATAATGAAATCAGGTGAAAGCTTTTATACAGAGTTGTCAGCTCAGTGGCTTGTGCAAAGTTGATTTCCTGTAAATACTACTTATTGGAGATGCTAGATTCATCTTGAGTACAGAGGTGGCACTGCAAAGGTGCTGTTATTAAGATACACTCATGGAGTTATCATTCCTGTAGTAAGAGCATATTTTGGTCAGTGCATGTCTGTTTATATATTTGGCATCTTTGGAGAATTGTCTGCATGGCTTGCAAAGAAGAGAGACATCTCAGCTAGGAAATAATCCCAGTCTCTGAGGCCAAGGAGACCGGATTTCCAGTACCTGTTCTGCAAACTACCAACTGGGTCCTTTTTTCAAGTTACTCTACTCTTCTGAGGTGCACATGAAGGATCATGACAGCCAACTGGTTTAGTGCGCGTCCATCTGGGGTGAGATCACGATGTAAAGCATCCCCGGAGTGTCAGGCAGAAATTGCATCAGGGTCGTTACTCTCCTTCTTCAAAGCCTAATTGCAGAGTGCCACAGACCAGACCACATCACTGTCCTCCAGACTTCTTGAACCCTATTTCTGAGGTTTGAGGAGGACAAGGTATTCAGATGACTTCCTGGGCAAAACTATTCAAAGATACCGATGCATATTAATTTTTTACAGCAACACAACTCATGATAGCTAAATCAGCCTACATATCCATCAACAGATGAGTGGAGAGAGGAAATGTGGTGTCTCTGCATAATGGAATACTATCAGCTACAAAGATGAATGAATTCAAGGTATTGTGGGAAAATGGATTGACCTGGAAAACATAACTTTAAGTGAAATAAATCAGACACACAAACTTAGAGACCTGAAACCACATTCTTATTTCCTATTTTCATTTCTCTCATTTGAATAATAAAATCAGATGAGAATTTTACATATAGCTGTGAGCTCAGTGGCTTGTACAAAGTAGACTTCCTTCAAAGCCCTGTAAAAAGTACAAATAAAGAGCAAAATAAAAGATTGATAAAAGGATAGCTGTTTTTGTAAATAGCAAGGTGTCCAAGAGACTAAGGGTGTGAGGAGGGGAGAAGAAGAAGATGTAAAAAGATTTAAGATGATGCGTCTTGTACAAATACCAAATACCCACATGTATAATCACTGCCTGCATGTAATCATTATATGCGGGAAACATGAGCTATAAGAACAACAATAATAATGAAAATGGGGAAAGGGGATCTAGAGAGTGAGAGGGAGGGAGGGAAGGAGGGAGGGAGGTGTGTGGGGAAAGAGGAATAAAAGCTCAAGGTCTGTAAGTACATAAGTACCTGTGCCTACGCACTAAGAGGAGTGTAATTTCACGTACTTCAAACATGTACTAACAGAACAATAAAAAAGACTTTTAAAAGGTAGCCAAGTCAGGTCATTAGAAGGAATTCAATCAGGAAGCAGTACCAAAACTAGCTAGGGGAGAGTCTTCCATTAAGTTTTTAAATGCTTTGTGACATCTGAGTTTACTTTGAAAAGATAGAGGTCTGCTCATCATTTACTTGAATTTCAAAATGTATTTCCAGTTGGCTCCTTTGCAGGTTGCTCCGTCTGAGCGTTGGTTGGTTGGAGGTGATGTGGTAGGGACTTAGCGGGGACGATCTCTGCCGCCCATCCTGCCATTAACAGGGGTGTGCGCTCTCTGGACCCAGGACCTTCAAGTCCTCATCTGAACTGGGAAATTTAGGGGAGGAGTCCTTAAAGGCCCCTTTTCATCATCAGGATGCTGTGGTGGTACATTTTCCTCCCCTGCTAAAGACTCCCCTAAAATGCCGAGTTTTGTGAGAACTGGAGGAAAGATAACCCACTGTTAGTGTTTAGCACATAGTCATTGCTCAGTAAATATTAAGCACCATTATACAATACTAGCAACATTCCTGTTCCAGTGTTTGTGTGCCAATTTTGAATATAGAAAAACTAAGATACTGAGGAAATTATCTTGCTATTGCAATAAACCAGAAGACCAAGTACTATGTCAAAAAAGCTGAAATCTTAATTTCCTCTTCAGATTTTTCAATTCAGTGCTTATGGGGCTTCTGCCTGAGGGCTGTAGTTTTAGATTTTACTTGGGCCTGTGTTTAAAATAAGCAGGTTGGATTTGAAGGGGGCTTAGGCAGGAAGAGGGTGGGGAGAACTGTTTTCTTCAGAGCTTTTCAGGCCTTTGAGGAAGAAATGAAATATACTCTTTTATCACTCTTTGACATGGCTTCCTTGTACAAATCTCTGAGCCTGAGGCTCAGGAAAAGATTGCAGAGAAGATATTCAGGAGGGAAATTATTTTACATAAAAATAATGTTTGGCGTACATCACAGTGTGCAAGAAATAAATACTTCCTAAAACAGAAGGCAAAGCACATGTCTCTAGAAATTTAGAAATGTTCTTAAGAATGATCAAGATTAAGAATACACAGGAGAAGATATGAGACTCCACTGTACAGAACCATTCATGCTGAACGTTAGCACAGGAGGCAGATAGCTGAGGTCAGAATCCACACTCAGAAGGCCTTAAGGAAGCTCTCTGGGCCATAGCTCCTGCTGCCTCGAGAGAACTGCCTTGTATCTTGGTGATTGCATCTGCTTTTAACCACGTGATAATCAATGTTTTTAATAGTTTATTATTTTCATACAAAATTCCAGAAAGACAAATGGTTTAAATTAAAAAAAAAACCTGAGAAATTTTAATTAGAAAGTATTTAGAAATAGTTAAACGCATGTGAACTGACAGTTGTTGGTGGCAGTTTCTCTTCTCTCCTTTGTTTCTCCCTCCTCTTGTTTTATTTTGGAGAGGCTGGCATGGGTTTACCAAACCCTGAAATGATATTTTTCTTCCTCTTGTGATAATATGATAATATTATCATCATATATTATATTTTATATTATTATATGGATACAGGGTTTTTTCTTGTGTTCTTTTTTAAACATCATTTTGTGGTTATTTGGGGGACTGCATAGCTAAAGGATGCTTTGAGAAGGACTAAGAATTTGTAAACATAGACTGTAGGTCTGAGAGGAAGCTCTTTCCACTGCCTCAGTTCTACGGAGATACTCCGTATCTCCACTACTGATATGCACCAAGGATGAGCTGACACTGAGGCAAGACTATTGAGTCACTTCATGCCTTGCTGTAGAGTCTCTTCCTTCCTTTTCTTGAGCCACAACATGGCGCTCCTGAGCACTTTGGAAGCAGTGATGTGGGAGACCAGCAGGTGGCACACGGGAACCAGAATACACACACACACACACACACACACACACACACACACACAGGAGTTTGCCTCATCCCACTAGAGAGAGAGAGAGGAAGGTTTTAGGACAAATTTAGTTGGCAGATCCCTGTGTTGTTGCACTGAATACTGCCCCATGAAGACGACAAAAATCTGTTTGGATTCCAGGGCCTCAGTGATTAAATGGCAGAGATGTGGGAGGAGGCCAGGATGAGGGCAGCATTAAAGGATGAGGACATTACAGTCATTCATTAACATCTCCCGAGCCTTTCCCTCAACGCAGTGACTTCATACGGAGGTTGTATGCTGAAGGACATATTTTAAATAAAGCAATCTGGAAGAGCTCAACCCTGGCAGCCATTAAATACAATTACCTGATTGGGCTGAACACAAGCAAGTGGTGTTCTTTAGGCATTTCTGATTAAGCTAGTGGTTGTATTCCAGCATTTCTCATTCACTAATCTGTCAGTGATGTTTGTGTATGTATGTATATATGTATGTATGTATTTATTGGTACCAATAACTGAACTGATGACCTCACACTTGCCAGGCGGGTGCTGTGCCTGCTGAGCTGTATCCCTGGTCTCACTAATTTGTCTATTCATTTTCTTTTTCAACCAGTGCACATATATGGAATGACTCTTCTGTCCCGGCATGGGGCTTAGAAACACAGAGGTGAGTAACATCCAGTGCTAGCTCTCCCAGAAAACAAGGCTCACTTTGGCAAAATCAGTGGGGGGGAAGGACATGGATTCATAAAAACACAATAGTTTAGCCTGATAAAAGTGCACTGGGCAGAGCAGACTGGTATTGAGATGAGGGTCTGAGTGTTGGGGATGTATGGGCAAGGACACGAGGGGAAAAGGACCATGGCTGGTTTATTAACCGGGATCATTTATAATATTAAAGAAATTGCTGAGCTCACACAGCTGTTCGGGTCTTCTTCCTTAGTGGGACTTAGTGTGAGACTCTATCCTACAGCAAGAAACACTGAGTATAATCCAGCTACTCTGAAAAAATATATATAATACATAAAGGATTCATTTTTAGAGAGCAATGCTCAGTCATTCTGTGTTTAGGAAAGGAGGTTTAGCTGGGATATAAGAGCAGAGGGCATAACGGGAGAGGTGTAAGAGAAGGAGTTCTAACGAGAGGGGAGGGCAGAACACAACAAGGGACCAGCTTTAACCAGAGCAAAGAAATAGCAAGGATTTTTGGTGCAGAGAACTCTTAACCCCTGGTGTGTTACCACCAGAAAATGGTGAGGTTCAACTGAAGACCCTTCAGAAAGCAAAGTTTTCCATCTTATCTGAACTAGTTTAGACATAGACTTTAGTGTAAACGGGATACAAAAGAGCGTTACTTAAAGGCCTATGCAAACTTATAGTTGACAGAATCTGTATCAGAGATACTAGAGACAAAAAAGACAAGGAATAACTTACCTACTGATTTTCAAGTAAATAAAATCTTATCAACTGGAAAGAAACTACTAGATATAAAAGAAACAAAACAAGAGATTTATACTAGAAGAGAGACCCATTTTGGCTAATGATTGTGGAATACTCTTGGGGTAAATTCTGAGAAACTATGGCATCTTAGTTTTAGAGGCAGAAACTTCAAACACAATTTCACTATGTACTAATGGGGATGCAATTTACTGCAATTTATAGGAATATTAGCTTCCTTCTATTTTGTATTTCTACAGCCAGCCACTGAAATATTTTTTTCTCATTAAATATTTTAGGCACTTGTAAAATAGTACATTGCATATGTCTAAACACATCTAATAACAAATAGCCATGTTCCTATGAGACAATTCTTTTTCAGTTTCAAATTTTTCTATTTTCTTTCAGATTATTTACTTATCAAACATAAATTTACAAATCCTATTAGCATTCTCTCTGTATCTCTGGTATGGTAGTATGGATAGATAATAACTCCCAACTATCATGGATATATAGAAACAGGAATTCCTCAGTTGGGTACAAAGTGTATGATATTGTGGCAGAAGATACCCCCCCCCAGCCGGTATGCTTCAGTTTGTTAGTTGCCCAGATAATAGTTCCAGTTCCAGTTCCAGTTCCTGTTACTTTTATTTCTTAGAAAAGGCTGGTAACCATGACACATAGGTCATCACTATGATGTATATTTTAAGAACGAATCCCCGATTGACAAGCCATTCTGCCTCTGTTCTTCCTGCTTGCTTATCCCATGTAAGCTCGACACCACCAGAGATCAGGGTCTGATATTTTGGGAGTGATCCTGATCAGTGCCTGTTGATGTAAATAAATCTGCCTCCAAATCCTGGGTGTCATTTTGGTGTTTCTGTTTACCATTGCAATATCACCTCTATGACTAATTATTTTTGGAAATTTCTCAGTGGTAGAGTAGACCTGCTTTTCAAGTCAGCAAGCATAAAGTCTTTGGAGCATACCAGATTTTCAAAGTCTAAAACAAAATTTCCCCAAATCATTTGGAAATGATGTATGTGATCATAAGTGATACTCTTAAATGGAAATAGGACACCTTTATCTTCTGTCTCTTTTTTAAAAAATACTATAGAATGTGGATTTTAACTGAGAACAGATGAGAAAATTGTGTAGGATCTAAGTGTCACAAAGTGGTTGAATAATCAACCACTATGGGAAAATTCTAATAAAGATTAAAGGTTGAGAAATTGGTGTCAGAATACTAAGACTCACCCCTTTTTCTGAGAAAATTATTCTATAAAGATCAGTAGCAAATGGGGAACACTAAGCATATTTGTAACATGCGTGCAAGCTTTCAATTACAACATTACTGCCCCGTCGGCCTCTTGCAGGGTGTCCTTGGTTTAAATTGAAGTGGAACATGTGGTTTAAGCTTAAATTCCACAAGGGGGCCGAAAAGCTTCTTCCTAATAGGGAACATCCTGATTGTCCTGATTCACACATAAGAACATAGAAGAGCAAAATGAGGACAAGGAGCCCCAGGGCTGCTCTTGAAAGTTATCCCTTCCTCAGTCAGGTGTAGCAAGCTTGCAGCTGCCCATCGCTTTTCAGTGCAGTGGCCTGACCCAGGGAAGGGCAGGCTGTGGAGGGTGGGTGAGCAATTCTTCATCCTAGGTAAGTGAACAGGCTCCGAGGTGTGGAAGTACAGGCGGGGCTTATAAATTAAAGGGGGGACAAAAGGACGAGAGGACATCCCTCCTAACCAAATACTCCCGCCAACAGTTCTATTACCCCTTAAATCATCCAGAGCACTGTCCTTCTGACTAACCTGGACAGTAACCAAGAATAGCTTCATTTCAGCAGCTTTAAATGAAAATGGCCTCTGGCTAGAGAATTAGTAACACTTATCCTGAATTTTCTTTGTTGAGTTTTTGAAATTCTTAGGTTGGATCCAACTTCAGATGAACTGAGGTTGAGAATGGGCTTAGAAGTCATAACGCTTTCTTTCTATTGCAATTTAGGGACATTTTCTCCCCAGTCATGGCTCAGAAAAGTTTATGCCAAAGTGAATATGGAAATACAGAAACTCTAATGGCAAGTAGTAAGGATAAAGTACTGGGCTAAGAATTCTCTCTCCACACTAGCAAGACATACAGTGATTGCAAAAATAAGTTTTAGGTAAGGCAAACAAGGTTTCCGTCACGTATACCACAATCATACAAATCATCAAACATTTGTCTTGCCTGTGATTAGGGCCTTCAACCATCAGGGGAGACTTTAATTTAACAAGAGCTTGACAAGAAAAGAAAAAAAGAAAAAGAATTCCAGGGAAAAGAACTGTGTCTTTATGAAAATGGTGACTTTCGCTTACTGGGTCATGTTGCCCCTTTAAAACATCTCGATACTAGATGCAACTGGGATAGGTTCTGGGCTAGTGCCACCACCACACCACCATTAGCACCCTCAACAACGAACAATAATCAGTGAGGGCCCGATTTGGGTTGACAGTAACAGAAAAATAAATGTTAGGTCCTAAGTAAACAAAGAGAAACAAAGCTGAGTGCTCACTGTGACTCCTTGAATCCTTTGGACTGGCTGTTGTACGATTGCACAGACCCCCAGACTCCTGCAACAGGGCCTGGGTCCCCGGGTATCCCATCATCCCAGGAGATTTAGGGCTCACTTCTTCTGCAGGCAGCTATACTCTCTGTCGGCCCTCCGCCTGTCCCCTCCTCCACTGTGTGGCCATACCCATGACCCAGCTGACCCGCCTGACCTCCCCATCCTACCCGGTCTCTGCCTTTTGCTGTTGAATTGCCTGATCTCACACACACTAGCTTCAGCCCCAACACTTTGGCTCTGGAAGGCCTTGAGGCATTGTAATTTCAGCAGCTAATCCTCTACCTCTCTGTTAGGCTTTGAGTTTTTATTTCCTTAGAACAATGTTTCTCTGGATTTATAAAAATGCAGAAATACAGTTTCCTAAACTACTCAGTCAGAGTATTTGGTGGCTGGATTGAGGAAAGTGTGTTTTATGGGCTTCTGCGGGTAACCCAGATGCACAGATTGGCTGTAAAAATGTATCACCAGTGAGTTGTGGAACTGGAGGCCATTCTCCAACCGTGATACTGTGCTGAACCTTCCTTTGCCCAGGGCTGTTTCCTGAGGGAAATATTTCTTGTGGTTTGGATTACCCTTTCTTCACCCTTAACGTACCACTGAATGTGTCTTTCATCCTAAACACACTCCTAGTAACCACAGCAAATGTTTACTGAACACTTTCAGTGTGCTAGGCCATGCACTAAGGGTTTCTCGGGTATTAGTTTGTTCGTTCTTACCACGAGAATGGTACTAGGCAACCTTCCCATTTTGCAGATGAAGGAATGAGTTTAGGTTAAGAACTTCGGTTAACAGTAGGATATAGAGTTAGCTCAGGTTTACCTGACTCCAGTTTCTTTACTATGTTCTATTCCTTCTTCTAAAATATCTAGCACATAAATATTGAGCAAATGGAATTATGGCATCCTATCATTTTAAATGTGGCTATAAACCTTTTTACTACCAAAAACTCATTTTATTATTTCTCCTCGCCATCTTCCATTAGAACATATTTTGACAAGTCAGCAGCCTGAAAACTGATGTGAAATGTACAATTTCCCGTAGCTTCTTAAAATATTGAAAATAACTCATGAGCTTCTCTTATTTCCTTTGAGCTCCTGGGAGTTTGGAAACCTAATTATCACCCTCATTTTCCAAATGCGGAAACGGAAATCCATGGAGGACGGTGGCTTGGTAGTCATGAAGTCGGGAACAAATCTCAGGTTTCCTTCTTATTCCAGGTGTTGTTAACACAACATCATTCTGAATCAATCAATCCATCATCAATCATAAATCATTCATTCGCTTAAGTTGTCACCTAGCACCTACTATATGCCTGACAGGCAAGCCTCTGTGGAGGGCACAGAGAAATTGCCACCATAGTTTCAGGATGCAATAAATTTAGTCTGTTTGGGGAAACAAGACTTAGACCTAAAGACATTACATAAAATCACAAGACAGCCTGCTTTCAAAGCAGCACTTCCTGTCCTTGGGTGCACGTTAGAATCACCCAGGAACTCTCAAACTTGCAGAAGGTTCCAGAACAAGAATTGCCAGAAGTAGAAGCCCAAGCATATATGTATTTAAAAAAATACCACAGCCGGTGGCTTGAGAGCACATTTGCAAAGTCACACATTTTACAATAGGAACTTTAACTATTCCAGAAGCAGCAGCTCAGTCAGGGTGGGCTAGCAGGATCAGGGATCTTGGAGGGTTGGCTTTGAGTGGAAAGAGCTTGCATAAGTGGAGAGGGTTAGAGGAAACTCCACAACGACATCCAGGAAGGAGCCCAGTGCTTTGGAAGAGCGAGAGGAAGAAGCTAGTGACATTGCCGGCCGATTCCCCATTGGGGGTTTGGGGAGGCTGGGTGGAAATGAGCACTGCAGAGTAAGGGGTCTCCAAAGTCAGTCAGAAGAGTTTGTTTTTGAAAACAAGAACTGCTTAAAGTTTCTGGAGTAACTGATGTGCAATGATCACTAATGAGGAAGGCATTTTCTTTCAAATGTCCAGGATATCTGGATTGCGGATGTCTTCATTTTTGCTACCGAAAGGGAAAATACTAGATTCTCAGATGAGAAGATTGGACTGGAGAGACTGCATTTAGGGGAAAACGGGAAGCTGAGTTCGCTGCTCCCCTTGGTTCCTGGAGTCCATGGAGCCTCAAAGACGTGTTCAAGAAGGAAAAAGGGGTGGGAGTGTAAGATAAAATCTTAGTGTTGCTTTAATTTGCATTTCTCTAATGTCTGGAGATTTTAATTTATTTAATATTTTGCACGCATATTGGCCATTTAGACTTCTGAGAAGTCTCTATTCATTCAGTTGGCCGGGTTATTTTTTATCTTTTATTTTGGGGGGGAATCTAATTTTTTTTGAGTTCCTTATAGTCTAGATCTTATTCTCTGTCTGAGGGGTAGCTGGAAAAATGTTTCCCCATTCTGTAGGTTGTCACTTCACTCTGTTGGTGCTCAGAAGGTTTCTAATTTGATGTAATTGCCTTTCTTGTACTATTGGAGTTCTGTTCAGAAAATCCTCCCTCAATGACTTCAAGAGTTTTACCTAGTTTATCTTCCAGTAGGTTAAGTAGTTTTATTTTAATATTTACATTTTTGATCCATTTTGACATAGGTCCAGATTCAGTCTTCTGCATATGGATAAGCACTTTTCCCAGAAGAATTTGCCAAAAAGGTTATATTTCTTCCAATGTGTTTTTGGTCCTTTTCTCAAAGATCAAAGAGCTTAATATGTCCTGGGTCATTTCTAGACCATCTATGCTGTTCCATTAACCCATATGTCTGTTTTTATGTGAATACCATGCCATTTTGTCACTCTAGTCTTATAGTATAATTTGAAGTCAGGTGTTGTGATGCCTCCTGCTTGGTCTTTTTGCCTGGGATTGTTTTTGCTATTCTGGATCTGTCCTAGTTTCCTATGAATTTAAGGTTATTTTCTCTAGTTCTGTGAAGAATGCTGAAGGTATTTTGATGGGGATTGCATTATATCTATATATCAGTCTTAGAAGAATGGTCATTTTGACAATATTAGTTCTGCATATCCAGGAACAGGGGTATCTTCATTTTCTGGTATTTTTAATCTCTTTATTTGGAGCATTGTAGTTTTCTTTGTAGAGGTCTTCACTTCCTTGGTTGAGTTAATGCCTGATCTTTAACTTTTCTTGATACTATTGTAAATGATATTATTTTCCTCATTTCTTTCTCAGTGAGTTAATTATTGGTGTAAAGGACCACTATAGGTTTTTGTGTTTTGATTATATACAATCTGCTACAATGCTGAATTTGATTATTAATTGTAGGAGAGCTTTAATGGAATTTTTGAGTTCTCTGTTGAAGATCATGTCATGAGCAAATAATGATAATTTGACATCTTTCTTTCTATATGTATGCCTTTTATATTTCTCTTGCCTGATTCCTCTAGCTAATGAGTGGAGTACTACGGTGAACAGAAGTGATGCTAGTGGATATCTCTGTCTTCCTGATTTTAGAAGGAAATTTTCAGTTTTTCCTCATTTAATATAAGGTTAGCTGTTGGTCTGTAATAAATGACTCTTTATTAGATTCAGGTAAGGTCCTTTTATATCTATTTTACTCAGAGGTTTTTTTTTATCATGAAGACAGGTTGGATCTTGTCAAATACTTTTTCTGCATCTACTGCTGTAATCATGTGGTTTTTGTCCTTGTTTCTGTTTATGTGGTGTATTACGTGTATAAATTTATGTATACTTACTGCAATGTTGAAATGAAATCTTTGTCATGATGTATGATTCTTTTGATGATCTGCTGCATTCTATTTGCCAGTATTATATTAAGGATTTTTGCATCTATGTTAATTAAGGAGATTGGCCATAATAGTCTCTTTTAGTTAAGTCTTTATCTGTTTTTGGAATTAGAGTGATGCATGGCCTGAAATGAGTTGGGAAGTATTACTTCCCCTTCAATTTTATTGAAGAGTGTACATCCTGCTGTTATCACATCTGTAAAGGTTTTATGGAATCCAGTAGTGAATTCATCAGGTCCTGGGCTTCTCTTACTGTAGTTCCACAAACCTGATGGAAATCAAGTGGAAGGTTATTTCCTCCTGCCTCACTTTCATTGCTTGTCATTGGATTGTTCAGCATGCTTATGTCCTCTTTATTTAGTTTTGGTAATTTATACAAGTCTAATAATCTGTCCATTTCTTCTAAATTTTCCCACTTGTTAGAATACAGTTCTTCATAGGACTCTAGTTAGAATCTTCTGAATTTCAACAGTGAGCATTCTAATTTTGTGTTTTTCATTTCTAATTGCACCAGTGTGAGTCCTCTCTCTATTTTGTTCAGTTTGGCTAATGGTTTATCCATTTTGTTTGTTCTCTCAAGAACCAGTTCTTTATTTACTTGATTCTTTGGATTGTTGTTTATAAAATCTCATGTTCATTAATTTCTGCTCTGATTTTTATGAATTCCCTCCTTAAATTTGGTCTGCGTCTGGCTTGTTGCTATTTTTCAAGTATCTTGGCACACCTTATTAGGTTATTTATTTGAGCTCATTCTATTTTTCTAATGTGAGCATTGATTACAATAAATTTGCTTCTTGGGCTACTTCTAGGACCGCTTTGATTATATCTCATACTCTGGTGTGTTGTACTGGCACTATCATTTAATTCTGAAAATTTCTTTTATGACCCACTTGGTGTTCAGGAGTGTGTTACTAAGTTTCTAGATGTTTATAAGTTTTCTCTGGTTTCGTCTGTGATTGAGTCAAGCTTTAGTACACCATGATCTAATATTAAACATGGGTGATTTTGATTCTTTTGTGTTTATTTGAGCATGTTTTATGGACTACATATGGTCTCTTTTGGCAAAGTTCCATGTGCTGCTGAGAATAAGTATCCAGCTGTAATAGGGTAGACTACTCTGCAGATATCTACTAAGTCCATTTACTCAAAGAGGTAGTTCAACTCATATTTTGTTATTGATTTTTGTTTCTGAGACAGGGTCTTGCTACATATTCCATACTGTCTTTTTTTTCCAATCAGATTTCATTGGTACATTGTAGTTATACATAATGATACATTCATCATAGGGAATTTGTACCTGTCCATGGTATAACTCTTCCCTTTCCCCCATTCCCCTATGTTCCCTTCAACACTTTCTCTCCTCCCCATACAAATCTTTTGTTTCTATTTTTCCTTCTCTTTTCATTTTTTAAACTTTTCCTCTTCTTTCCTTTCTCTCTCCCCCTTTCTTTTTCCCCTCCCCATTTTAACATTTTCTTCCTATTTCACAATACCTGTTATACATTTTGTTCTTTATTTACACTTACAGTTTCTCACTCCAGTGAAACAATGCAGTATTTGCACTTGTGTCTGATTTGTTTCACTTAAGAGTATGATCTCATGGTATAACCATTTACATATAAACATCTCAAGCTCATCCTTTATGGTGAAGTGGTACACCATTAAAAAAAATCTTCCTTTTCCATTCTTCAGCTGGTGGGCATTTGGGATGTTTCCAAGATTTGGCTATTACAAACTGTTGCTATAAATATGGGTATACATATATATATCACTGTGGTATGCTGCTTTTAATTCTTTGGGAAGATATAAGGAAGGGGATTAGCTGGGTTGAATGGAACCTCTAGTCCCACTATTTTGAGAAATCTGCACACTCTAGTTCTGTGAGATATACTTTTGGAATTTTGATTAGACTTGAATTAAGTCTGTATAATAATTTTGGAAGTATGGTCATTTTCACTATATTGGTTATTCCTACCTGAAAGCAAGGAATATCTTTTCATTTTCTTGTATTCTCTTCAATCTCCTTTTTCAAAGTATTGTAATTTTCAATGTATAGATCTTTTACTTCCTTTGGTAGAGTGATCCCCCAGTAGTTACTTTTTTTGGATGCTATTGTGAAAGGTATTTTTTCCCTAATTTCTCTCTCAGTGAGTTTGTTATTCATGTAGAGGAAGGATTGCAATATTTCTGAGTGCTGACTTTGTATCCAGCTATGCTACTCAATTTGCTTATTAAATCCAGGAGTCCTTTGGTGGAGTTTATGGGGTGTTCTAAATAGAGTATCATGTCATCTATAAATATTAAAAATTTAACTTATTGCTTTCCTATCTTTATTCCTTTTATTTCTTTGTGTTGTCTAATTGCTTGTCTAAAGTTTCCACAACTATACTGAATAAGAGTGGTGATAGTGGACAGCCTTGTCTTGTTCCTGATTTTAGAGTGAAGGTTTTCAGGTTTTGTCCATTTAGTGTGATGTTGGCTATTGGTTTGTCATAGATGGCTTTTGTTAGATTGAGAGAAATGCCATCTCTTACAATTTTCCTTTTTATTGAGAGATAAACAAAAGAAATAAAGATAGGAAAGGAAGAAGTGAAATTATCATTATTCACAGATGACATGATACACTACATAGAAGATGCCCAAAACTCCACCAAAAGGCTTACGTATTTAATAACCAAATTCAGTAGGGTAGCTAGATACAAAGTTAACACTCAAAACTCAATAGCATTCCTGTACACAAGCAACAAACAGACTGAGAGAGAAATTAGGGAAACCACACTTTTCACAATAGCATCTAAAAAGATAAAATAATTAGGAATCAATCTAACAAAAGAAGTAGAGGATCTATACAGTGGAAACTATAGTGCTCTCAAAAAAGAGTTTGAAGAGGATATCAGAAAATGGAAAGATATTCCTTTCTCATGGATAGGAAGAACTAACACTGTGAAAATGGCCATACTCCAAAATTGTACAGATTCAGTGTAATCCCAATTAAAATACCATTAGTATATCTTACAATTTTCTGTAGGGCTTTTATTATGAATGAGTGTTGGACTTTGTCACAAGATTTTTCTTCATCTATTGAGATGATCATACGGTTTCTGTCTTTGGCTCTGTTAATATGGTGTATGACATTTATTGATTTGCATATGTTAAACCATCCCTGCACCCCTGTGATGAATCCTACTTCATCACGGGGTATAATCTTGGTGTTTTGCTGCAT
Source organism: Dinomys branickii (assembly GCA_004027595.1). NCBI lineage: Eukaryota > Metazoa > Chordata > Mammalia > Rodentia > Dinomyidae > Dinomys > Dinomys branickii. The sequence continues at coordinate 28,306 of PVLD010007573.1, forward strand.
TCTGTTTGCCAGTATCTTATTAGCTTTTTTGCATCTGTATTCATTAGAGAACATAGATGGTGTATAGTTCTCTCTTAGTTGGGTCCTTCTGTAGTTTGTTATCAGGGTAACACTTGCTTTCAGGAATGAATTGAGTGTTGCTTCTCTTTCAATTTCATTAAAGAGTTTGAGAAGTAATGGTATTAGGTCTTTAAATTTCTGCCAGAATTTTCTAGAGAATCTGTCAGGGCATGGGTTTTTTGTTGTTGTTGTTGGTGGTGGTGGCTTTTCTTCTCTGCCCTCAGGATAGCAGTAATTTTTATTTTAATGCGTCCTGTCAAACAGCAGTCTAGCATGGTTATGCCTGCTTGCACTCAGCATCAACATGAGTATTCACAGAGAATGGAAGGGAAAAAATGGAAACAAAACTTGTGTAAATGGGGAGGGGGAGGGGGAGGGGGAAGGAAAGGGAAGAGGGTTGAAGGGAAGGGAGAAGAATCAAAAAAGAAAAGAAGAATTAAGATCTATTATGTACAGGAACAAATTCCTTGTGATAAAAATGATCTCTCTATATAACTGTGTATTAATAAAAAAAGAGTTAAAAAATTTAAAAACCCCATGAATACTCATTTCCCCACACCCTTGAGTATATATGCTAGAAAAATTTCTGATCAGTTGCTTGTCATGTGAAGGACCAAAGTAACTTCCATGGAAATCTATAATTTTAATACATTCACACTCATCAATCTTTTTATAGTATTTAGATTCTGTCTGTTATTTTAGAATTCTCAGGATAAAGTCCAAATCCTTTGAAATGCCATATAAGGCCCTCTCTCAGATGTGGCTACAGGATATCTCCCCACGAGTTCTATGTTTTAGTCATACAAATGTCCTGGCGATCATCTGAAGAGGTCAAATACAGTCATGCCATGTGACTCCATGTCTCTGTGCAAACAAACATCACAGAGTATTCATGGTCTCCTTTTCTACAGTGGTGGAGAGTCCATGTTTTTAGATAGGTCCTCAGCTGGGAGACTCTTTCCCAGCCTGTATTGCAGCTAAAACTTGCAGCCAGTGGGCTAAGAATGAGAATAATTCACACATCTTTCTGGGTTGTTTCTGTAAACACCTTGTTTTTGAGACAAGGTCTTACTATGTAATTCGTGCTGTCCCTGAACTCGCTCTGTAGCCCAGGGTGGTCTAGGTCTTGCAGTGACCCTCCCAAGTGCTGGCATTATAGGTGGGCACCACCATGCCTGGCTTATTTTATGGTATTTATTCATAAATATGTTTTTCTCTTCTACATAAATGTCTTGAGGACAGGAACATACCTGAATAAGTACCTAGCATAAGCTTAATAAATGTTGAGTAAATCAAATTATGTGAACAGCCATTGCAGCATCTGATTTATAAAAAGATGCAACAAATTTTAATGTAGACAAAGTGCATTTTCAAAAAGCATCAAAAAGTGAAGGTATTTAACCATACTTAGCTGGTAATAGAGCAAATGGGTGAATAACAGTTCATGTTATAACATGTTCAAAGAACTGAAAACAGAAAGTTGGTTGGGGAAGGGAGAGGAATGTTGTGTGGTAAGAATTAGAACCGAGGGGCTCCATAATCATCTGGCACCCACTTGATGTTGTATCTGTGGTTAGAAATGTACATGATAGGAATTTCAGGGATCTGCCAGATTCTCCATTTAAGGTCTGGGTCAACTTCGGCCACAATGTAACACATGTGCTGAGTTCCTCTCTGCATTAAGCAATCATCTGCATAGGTCCCTTTATGTGTGCACAGTAATCATTCAAATTGTGGATCCTTGGCAACCCTTAGAACCACTCAATACTTCTATCCCAATATCTCAATTTCAGCCATTTCACATCCCATGGGATACACTTGACATACAGACAGTCTGTCATTGATTGTACTAAGTCCAATTGGCTTTGATGAAAAGTTGATAAAGTTGGTATCAAACAGGATATGATAAGGTGGGCCCAGCTGTGCATATATTGGAAGAATAAGCAGGAAGGATGTTGAGGGACTTCTCTTTCCTTTAGAGCACTGGGATCTTTCTTTTCTATTTAGGTTTGAATCTATCCTTTCCTTTGTGTCTCTTGTCTCTGAGACTAAGCATTCATTTCATGGTGGCATACTTTCTTGCTGTCTTTTGTTTCCTTGTGTTCACACCACACTTCCATTTCTTTTGTGTTGGTAGGTTTTTAATCACATCTTTAATTGATTGATATTGGCTTATGTAGAATTTTTATATCCTCTTGATTCAGCTTTCTGAATTCATATATGTCTAGGAATCTGTCCATTTCTTCTTCATTTTGCATATTATTAGAATACAAGTTCTCAAAGTAGGTTGGGATGATCTGGATTTCTACAGGACCCATTGTGGATTCACCCTTTCATTCCTAATTGCATGGATTTGTGTCTTTTCTTTCCTTGTTTTGATAAGGTTGGTTATGAGTTTGTCAATTTTATTTGGTTTTTCAAAGACTCAACTCTATGATTCATTGTTTCTTTGCATTGTTTTCTTAATCTCGATTGCATTAATTTCTGCTCTGATCTGTAAGATTTTCTACCTCATACAAGCTTTGGACTTGACCGGCTCTTCTATTTTTTAGAAGTTTGAGGCTCAACATGAAGTTGTTTTCCTAATATGGGTATTCACTGTTATAAATTTCCTTAGAGGACTCCTTTATGTCCCATAAGTTCCAGTATATAGTACTGGCATTATTGTTTAATTGTAGAAACTATCTAATTTCTTCTTTAATTTCATTTGTGACCTGTTAGTTGTTCAGGAGAGTGTTATTTAATTTCCCTGTGCTTATGATTTTTTTTGTGTTTGTTTGCCATTGATTTCCAACTTCATTGCACATGGTCTGATAATATACATGGGATAATTACAATCCCTTTGCATTTACTAAAGCATGTTCTATGAGCTAGTGTGTGATCTATTCTGGAGAACATATCATATGCAGCTGAGAAGAATGAGTATTCTGATGTTGTCAGGTGGAACATTCTGTCAACATCTATTAATTTCATTTGTTCAAAAGTTTGATTCATTTTTATTATTATGGATTTTTTGTCTAGTTGATCTATTTGTGACAGTGGGGAATTGAGATCCCCCCAATACAATTGTATTAGTGCTTATTTCATTTTTCATGTCTGTTAATATTTGTTTTATATAATTGGGTGAACCTGCATATAGAGTTATGATTGTTATCTCTTCTTCTTGGATTGTTCTCCTTATAAGTACGTAGTGACTTTTTTCTCCCTTAATCTTTCTTGGCTTGAAATCCACTTTGCCTGCAAATAAAATAGAAACCCTTGCTTTTTTCTGGGTTCCTATTGCATGAAGTATTATTTTCCATACTTTGACTTTCAGTTTGTGAATTTCTTTTTAAAGTAAATGTTGTTTCTTGTATGAAGCATATTGTTGAATCTTGCATTTCTTCCACTAGTCTGTTTTTCTTTTTGATTGGTGAATTCATACTTTAACATTGATGGTTATAACTTATACTTACTGACTTGTCCTTGTCATGCTACTTTCCTATTGTTGGATCCCTTTTAATTCTGTTTCTTGCTTGCTTTGCCCAGTGGATTAATTGTTTTGGGGTATATGGAGTTGCAGTCCTATGTCTGTCCTAGAATGGCCTTCTGAACATTTTGGAGTGTTGGTTTGGTGTTCATGAATTTTCTCAGGTGTTCTTTGTGATAGAAATATGTTATTTCTCTATCAGTTTTGAAAGATAGCATTGTGGATTACATCTGTTTTGGAGGTTGTTTTCTTTTAGGGCTTGAAATACACTCCAAGCTTTCCTTGACTTTAGGATTTCCATTGAGAAGTCTACTGTGGTTCTGGTGGGCTTTCCTTTATAGGTGATTTGTTTCTCTTCTCTAACAACTTTTTTTTGAGACAAGGGCTTACTATGCAGCTCAGGCTGGCATTGAGCTCACGTTATAGCCCAGGCTGGTCTCAAACTTGCAATGATTCTCCTGCCTCAGCCTCTGAGTGCTGGGATTACAGGCTGCCACCATGCCTGGCTCTCTAACAGCTTTTAATATTCTGTTTTTGTGTTGAATTTCTGGAATCTTGACTATTAAATGAGTTGGTGTAGATTTTTTTGAAATCATGGCTAATTGGAATTCTATATGCCTCACGTACTGCATGTCAAATTCTTTTTTCTGGCCATGGAAGTTTACTGCCATGACATCTGTGAACAAATTTTTCGTATCATTTGTGCTATCTCCTGCTTTTTCATTGACGGCAATGAGTTTATGTTATTCTTCTTTGCATCATCTAGTAACTGCTAGATTGATTACTAATAGTTCCTTGCTATTTGTAAGAAATTTTTCTTTTCATGATTGCTACCTTCAAGCCTATCTCCTATATTTGAGATTTTGTCCTCACATTGGTTTTTTATGCTGTGGATACTTTCAGTGGAATTTTTAATCCTCTTGGTTATTGCTTGAATCTGTTTTACGGATTCCATTGGACATTCATCATTTTTCTAAGCTCCTCTGTTTTTAAAATCTGTATGTGCTATAGAGCCATTCATCATGTTTTTCATTGTGGTCACCATCTCTTGTCATCTGAGAATTTTATTTTTGATGTGATTTTATTTTTGTAAAGCCTCCTTCATTTGTGTTGTTGTTACCATTTCTGAGAAGCCATGTGAGTGGCTTAAGATTGTCTCATGTAACTGTCCTCTGAGTTTCCCTTTTTTGAACTGAATGTCTGTGATTGCATCTTGTTTAAGGTTCTTCTCATTTTGTGTTTTCTTTTGCTTTAGTTTAATTCCTCTGTTGATGTTTGAAAATTGCCTATGGTGAGTAGATTTAATGCTTGTATTTAGAACCTTTAGGAAGTGACTACTTCCTAGAGGCGTCTTCAGGTGTTGCTAGCTTTCAGTTTTGAGTTTGTTGGAGATCCTACTTCTTCAATGTATTGGGGACGAGAAGTTGCTGCCTTTTTCGCCTAGTCACTGGTTCTTTGGGATTGGCCCACAGTGTTTTTATGACCCTGTGGCAATCTCAGTCTTGGTACACCAGGCAAAACAGTTGGTTAGAACAATTATGTCATTTTGGCCAAAATGGTACAATCAATAACAATGATAGCATCAGACATAGTGTAAAAATGATAAACTGAAGTAATTATTAATCTGCCACCTTTAACCATATGAACTAGATTTGAGGTTATATAACAAAATCTAAAACCAACCAGAAAACTGTGTGCAGTAAATAAGCCCTCCACGTGATAATTTTACCCTCAGGGGAGAAAATTTAAAAGGGAGGGCCAGGGGAAAATAGAGAAATAAAAGAAAAGGAAGAGATTAGAAGCAAGGCTGGAGGACAAAGGAGGATCATGCAAACTTTGGGAAACTGGTACAGAAGACAGGAGGGAAAGACAGAAGGAAGAAATAAAAACAAGAACAGAACAGAACAACAACTATAAAAAAAATAGAGGACACATTCACACTCATAAAAAAACAAGAGCAGGGCTGGGGATGTAGCTCAGTGGAATAAGCACCTGCCTGGCAAGCACAAGGTCCTGAGTTTGATCCCCAGTACCACAATAAAATAAAATAAAATAAAATAAAATAAAAAATAAAATAACCAAGATCAAACAATGAAGAAAAATAAGTCCCCTCCCCAAAAAGAGGAATAGTGACAAAAAAGAAGGTTCATTTCAGGTTTTCTCTCTGCTATCAGTGGTAGACAATGTGTGGAGATACAATCCAGATTCGTGCTGATTTATCCTAGCAAGCCAACAGTAGCTGTATAGTGCAGCAGTGGATTATCTCAGTGAGCCTGCACCTTTATTTCCCCTGAAGTTCAGGCTGGTTTCTTGCTGTAAGGATGGAACCAGACCTGTTCAGCCTGCAGCAGTCAGAACAGGGCTTGAGCACCGCCAGGAGCCACTAGATGGAGCCAGTAGTTGTCCTAAATTCTGAGCTCAGTTGGCTCCTCTCTAAGGTGGTTCCCAGCCAGTTGCCTTCTCCCGTAAGATGGTCAAATCCATGCCACTCACCAGGGAGTGCAGTCTATAGCATCCACTTCCACCCTTTATCAAAACTCTTTGGAGCTAATATTCTATTATTATTAGCAGTTAGTCTGCAGTGTGGAAGAATAAAGGGGGAAGAGATAGAGGGATGGGTGAAAGAGGACTATACATCAGAAAGAGGGGAGGTAGGTAAGAGAAACAGTAATAGGTAAAAATGTTAGGTAAGGGGTCTGTTGGAGGTCTTTTGGGTGGATGAATAGGTTAGTGTTGAGGGTTTTAAGAAGATATTTATTTGTACAAGGATGGATGTAAGAGTAAGGTGTTGAGATTAAAGAAAGCTAATAGTTTGTCAGAACCTGTTGATACAGTTGCGCACATGTAAAATGGAAAAAAGTTAGTGGAAGTCAGGCTTAGGTAAGATGAGAAAGAAGAAAAAGAATAGAGTAGAAAGGACAGAAGTTAATAAAAGAGAAGATGGAAGTAACTGAGAGAAAGCAGACTATGATGAATAAGAAACGTAAAAAGAAGAATTTAAAAAGTGTGATAAAAGTAAAAAATAAGAAAATAACACTGCTATGGAAGCTTCAGTTGAAGAAATGAAATAAGGAGAGAAAATAAACTAAGTCAAGGCTCCCCTGCCCCCACAAATCTGGTGAGACCCCTTATCAAATAGTATAACCAGTGAATATACCTGGGATTTCCATAGTATTGCTATGTCGAAAAGCATACTACTGACTTAGTTGCAGGCTGACTGCAGGCAGCCACACCAATTTCCGCTCTTTTCCCTTACATTAAAAAGATGAAATCACCCAGTCAATTCGTCTCTCTAGGCAGAAGGCAGAATGTGATGTTGTCCCTGGGTGTGGTTTAGGAACTTCTCCCTTTGAGGTGTGCCTGAGATGTCCATCCTTGAGTTTGTGTGCTTACGGAGGTCCACAGTATAAGCTGGTAGGGGTGCACATCCCTGGGAGTCTGTTTGCCTGTTTATTTTCTCTCTGTCCTGAGTGGGGAAGAGTCCTCTTGCTCATGGTGAGTATTGGTGAAGGTGTCCCTGGGCCACATCATTCCCCGGTGTTTGGAGTGGAGGTGGTGGGAAGAAGGGGCCAATATATGTATAGTTTGTACAAGGGGTTCAACCTCTACAGCGCTCACTTGTTCCCTAAGGCTATTTGCGATGTCTTCATGATGGTGCCTCCCAGGAAGGGTGGGGGCTGGACCAGGGAGGACCTTTCATGGCGGCCATTTCCCCTGTTCAGTGATGATGCTTGGTTGAGGTAGGTGTATCTTCTTTTGGGTTAATTTCTTGTTTCAAAGTGTAAGTCCTTTCTCTACTGCAAAGTACCTTGTGGCTTAAGTGAATCCTCTCTGAGCACTTCTGATTTTACTCCTCCTCTAGTCAGCCATGTTGGGTCTGTCAAATCCCTTTTTTACCACTGTGTGGCTTGAGGGTCTCTCAGCATCCTTCCCCTGTGGCCTGAAGTTGGTAGAAGTCAAACAACAAGGCAGCCTAGATAGTTTAGGGTTGGTAGCAATGCACTGTCCCAGCTTTTGAAAGGAAAGGAGAAAATTAGAGGAGATGAGATTTATTGTCTTGCACTCTGACCATATCTCTTGGCTAGTGGTGAGGGAAACCTATTCTAGAGAGGAGGTTCATGGGGAACGACTTTTGGTGGGATCGTACAACTTAGAACAGAGGTGATAAGACAAATCTGGATACCATGAGGTGGTAAGGGCCTGAGAAGCAGAAGGCAGTGAGAATACAGAAGGATGAAGAAACCAAAGCTGGAAAATATGAGAAAAACTGTCATTTCTCATGAAAAATGTCACAGAATACATTGAATAAGGTACATAGGGGTGCTCAAACCTAGTTTAAGAATTTTTTTGTGTGTCTACTAATGCTTTATATATTTCTTCAAAACTTCTGAACCCAACTGGCCTATAGAGACCTGGGATGTAGTGGAGACCCAAGATTAAGGTCCTCTAGACCAGCTCCAATGATTCCAGAACAAGCATGGTACAAGCGGGGCACTGGGTCAGCTCTGCTCGGCCCCTTCCGGACACAGTACTTTGGTATGAGAGTTGGGGAAGACTGATGCTAAAGGGAGGACACAAGAGGGGAAGGAACCCAGACACTGGCAGAGGAGGATTTACATGAAACTAGTAAAGCTCAAATTTTAGGGCCTCTCATTTCAACAGGTCTTCTCCAAGGCCTTGTATTTAATTTTCTCCATATGATTTTGTTTTTATAAAAAGGTTTACCAAATTATATGAGCCTCGTGGTCACCAAGATCCGGATCTGTACCTCATTCACCTACCTATATAGTAACTCCCTGCAGCTCACATCCCTCAAAATAAGTTTTCATCATCTCACTATTTTATGATATGCTTTATTGCTACTGAGAAATCAGCTATCAGCTTAACTAAGACTTCCAGTTTATTCAACTCTAGGGGCTTCCATTTACACTCTTGTCTAAGTAAGTCGGAGTCCTCAAGAATTTGTGCAATGTCTATTTGTCTTTCCTTTGCCTGCATTTTGTATTTCTCATCTTTGAGGGCCTTAAATGATGGGTAGTAAGTATAAGTTTCTTTTTATTTTTTTCTGTGTGGCTTCATCAAGCAGCAAATCAACATGTTTTATCAACTCTGGGAAATTCTCAGGCAAATCTTCAAATACTGCTTCTGCCTTATAATTAAGAACGCTGATGAGGCAGATGTCAAACCTTTTAAAACCTTGTTCCTTAATATCAGTTCCTCTCTGTCTCTGTCTCTCTCTCTCAAGTCTAGAGAAACACTGAGCAAACTTCTGTGTGTGAGCCAAATCTATCCCACTTCCTGCTTTTGTAAACAAGGTCTGCTAGAACATAGACATTCCCCTTTACATATTGTCCGCAACTGATTTCAAGCTACAGTGAAATAGAATTGAGTGGTAGAGAAAGACACGATCTCATAAACCTAAAATATTTTCTATATGACCTTTACAGAAAACATCTGTTGCCCTCCTGGAGACACTTTATCTTCTAGTTCACAAATTTGCTCTTCATCTGTTTTTACTGAATTATTAAAATTGTCCACTTGTTCATTTTGATTATCATTTTTTAAATTTCAAATGGACCCTTACAAATCTAGAAAGTCATTTTATAGTTTCTGATAATATTTTTAACCATTTCCTTTGTGCATTTAAACATAAATTCCACACGTGAGAAACATACACACATTCTAATATGACTAGTACTTGAAGCCTTTACAGGTCTGATTTTGAAGTCTGTTTTTGTGTGTGTGTTTTTCTTTCTATTTATTTCACTTTATTATTTTAATTTTGTACAGCTCATTATTCTTGACAGACTATCTGTTGAAGCCTCTGAAGCCTGAGATACAAACATATTTCTGCAAGGAGGACTTATTTTTGTTCTGCCTGGTGTCTAAATCAAATTCTTTGAGAATCTGGGGACCACCAAAGCTGCAAATCCATATCAGGGCTCATATAAGGCCACAATGTCTCTAACATTTTTTCTTTCCTTATTTTTCCTGCTGCTAAAAATATTAGTGCTATACTCTGGTTTCTCTTCAGATCAAATAAATCTTTCACCTTTTAAAAAAATATTAATGCACTTCCAGGAAGATGGCAACTGGGTAAGCAGCAGAGAAAGATCCTCCTGGAGAATTGCCACCCAGACACTGGAATATAGCAACATGAAAGAGACGAGAGGGAGAGAAGTGGGCCCCCTGGATCCAGGAAGGATCTGAAATGAGAATTGAAGCCCTCAAAAAGAGCAAACAAGACCTCTTCTGCAGGAAAAACTCAGAGGGCCCCCGTGGCGCAGTTAGAGGAAGAGAAGGTGGAGGAGGGAGCCACCACTCCATGCACACTCTCAGTCCGCTCCCTTATTCTGACACTTGCAGCTTCAGCTTCAGAGGCCCATGTTCGGGGGAGCCTCCCGACTTGGCCAAGGGAGAGCAGAGTTCCAAGAGCTGTGCTGAAACTGGAGTGGAGAAGGCACAGCCCAGAAAAGAGGTAGCAGCAGATGAGAGGTGTTGTTGAACCCAGTGTGAGGATGAAGTCACAACAGCCACTAAAGCAGCATGCCCACTCTGCAGAAATCTTTCTAATCAGCACCCTGAGGCAAGGTGGAGTCAAAGCAACCAGGACACAGCCCACCATACCCAGCTCTATGCCTGCCCCAAGGCTGTGGCCTCCTACCTGTCCACTGTGTGAGCAACTACCAGCAGAGAGTAGCAGAGAACAGCAGCCAGTGACCCCAGGGCCACAGCAATTCCCAGGGGTCCAGCCAAAGAACAAACGGGAACTGGAGCACAACAGCAAGAGAGAGCTGCAGATGGAGGTGGATCACACGGCCCCACGCCCTTCTCACTCCAACACCAAGCAAGAAGCATGGGCTGAGTTACCAGGCTTCAGCTCCCACCCTGAACTCCCTCTGTGAGCACCTTGGTGTCCCATGCACTCAATATGTGTTCCTGATAGAAATGGGATGAGTCCACAGGCTTCAGGACTCACCCTAAACTACTAATATGAGCACTAAGAGGGACTTCATATTGCTTGCATATGTGAACCTTGTATGAACCCATAGTGGCAAATTACATGAAAAAGCAACAGTCCTAGAGTCCAAGAGACAACTGCAGAACCAACAGTGCTCAGGGGTGACCCTGAGGACTTGATTGGGACCCTGGGAGTGCCTCTTTGGGGCAGAACCCAGCAGTCTACAGGGGCAAACCTGAGGACTGGTTTGGGTCTCCAGAAGTGCCTCACTGGGGCGGAGCCCAACAGTCCTTGGGAGGAACCCCTGAGAAGTCGACCAGGCCCCCGAGAGTGCCTCACTGGGATGGAACCCGGCAGTGCTCGGGGTGACCCTGAGAACTCAACCTGGCCTCTGGGAATGTATCATTGGGGTGGAACCCTGCGGTGCTTGGGGGCTACCCCAAGAACTTGACTGGGCCCCTGGGAACGCCTCATTCAGGCGGAACCTGGTGGTCTGCAGGGGGGACCCCGTGAACTGGTCTGGGTCCCCAGGAGTGCCTGGTTGAGGTGCGGACCAGCGGTCCAAGGCGTGAACCCGTGGACTGGACTGGACCTCTGAGGGCCTCAAGGACTTATCAACTGTGTATGACCATAGTGTATTTGGTTCCCTGCCTATGTACCATCTTTGAGGATGGGTGCTTTCCAACTAGTGCCATAGTAATTTCAGTCGCCCATATTTGTTACAGCATAATTTGAAGCAGCCATGTGCCTTCCCAATGTGAGAGCCCAAGGGAGTAAATAAACCAAAAAGCACAGTTGTTGTCATAGGGAAGATGATTGATTGGGTGGAAGAACAATGGAGATGAGGGTGGAGTAAACTGTATGATTAATTGAACATGCCATTACTTGTATAACTGAGTAACAAAAGTGAAGATGTCATTTTGTAATGCAGCATCCATTTTTAATTCCCCAATATCTCTTCTATAATTCTGTTTACTTTATCGTTTATGCATTATACTGATTTATAACTAAGAAATGCAAAGATAACATTATATAATACATCAGCCATTGTTAATCCCCTACTATCTTCTGTATAATTGTGTATTTCCTTCATTGTTTTTGAGATAACTGAGTAACAAGTATGAAGATGATATTATGTAAAACAGCATTTGTTGTCAATTCCCTACTATCTTCCTCATAATTTGTGTATTTCTTTATTGTTTTGTGTTATTAGTGTTTATAATCTTTTATCTTTAAAATAAAAAAAATTAGTGCTGTGTTGGAAAAATTCTTCACTTGACTGTGTATAGTTCTTTTTGTCACTGAGTTTCTATCATCCAGTACAGTGCTTGGCGTAATACTTAGAGAATGAATTAATGTTCAGGATCTGTTGATTGAGCTTTCTAAATACTCATCTGTTTCTTCATTTCCTCCTGAACTCATGGTTCTGGTCAGATCCTTACCACATGTCTATCTGGACTGCTGTAAATGTTACTTCCCAATTTAGTAGTCTTCAGCTGAGAGTATATTTCAGAGTTTCTTTGCTATGTCAGAAAAAAGGTATGTTTTAAAAAATCCAGAATAAGTTGAAGAACTCTCTAGCTTAAATACTCCATAGATAACTCTAATACATGCCTTCAGTGAAAGACATTTTATGTCAACTTGTTTTTAGTCTTGTCCCTCTTAAATTTACTTTCCATGTTCTATTAGAGAATTCATCTAACATGCAAATCTGACAACTCTACTCTCTTACAAAAACCTTACAGTGCCTCTCTCAGGACTACGGGATGAAATCCAAGCCATTTAGTATTGTTTTCCAAGCCCTTCATCCTGTCTTGTTCTCTATGTTTCAGTGACACTCAATTTTGTGCATTCATTCCGCATGTACTCTCTTGTCAGTATGTTTGCTCTTGCTGAAGTTAATCTTTGTGCATCAAGGCCTTGTTCTTACTTCCTTTACTGGCATTCTCCTTTCTGCCTTCTAGGACCTAGTTCAGCTCTACAAAGCCTCCCTAAATCTGAAGGTAGATTTAGTGTTATTATTCATTGATATTCTGCATCATCAATTCTCTCTCATACAGAAAACGTAACTTTCCACCACAGCGTAGGTTCCTCAAGGAACTTAAGTCACTCATCTTTGTTAGTCCCACACAGGGCTTAGAGTACTAAAAACTCAAACTATAAATGAAGAGCAAAATAAAAGATAGGTAATAGGAAGTAAGGAGATAAATCTTTCCTGAATGGGAAGGAGATGAAGAGGTGGATAAATGAGTGGAGAGAAGAAGAAAGAGGGATAAAAGGGGAATAAGGTGTGTTATATACAGGTATCAACTGTACACAAGGAATATAAACACTGTTTACTGCAAATATATACTAATAAAAAATAAAAAATTAGAAAGAGGTATTTATTGCTCAGAACAAAATACACACTGATTAAATATTAAATTGAACTGTCTGGGTTTGCCCTTTAAAATTATGTGCCTTACGTATTTGCAAGCAATGGGCAATGATACCTCTGGGGCTCTTGAATTTCACAAGACTTGTGATCACATTCTTCAAGTAAATTGAGTTGTTTCCAGTTTTCTCTGGATAAAAGGAGATGAAACATGGGGGTTAAAAATAAACCTTAGTTAAAATAGAAAATGGAATAGTTTTCAAACAGAAAGTGAGAAAGTATTAGGAGTTGAAAATGTGCAATCTCACGGATGGGTGCTGGGCAAAAGTTGCTCCCCCTGTGAAAGCTGTTTGGCTGAGGAGGGTGTATCCTTTGGAAGCTGGGGTTTCTTTTTATCCTGCAGGCCTGCCTGACATCTTGCCCAAGCCTCCCGTGCAAATAATGGCTATTAAGTGTTCTCCCAAAAATAATTAGTGCTATAGAAACATGCCAGAATGACAGGCTCATGAGCAGGTCCCCTAAAACAGGAAAAAAACAGAAGATGGGACACTGGAAGTCTAGAGCCCCCTCCAGTATGGATCTGGGCAGCCCTAAGTTTCCCAGTCTCCTTCAGTCCCTGTTAATCCAGCCTTCCCCAAATAATAAGCAGGGTCAAGTCTTCTGAAATTTTACTAGGAAGGACCAGAAGGATCAGAGCTGGTGACATCATGATTGACTTCTACATTATTCTAGGGGGCATCTTATTCCGAAGATGGGGCTATAACTTCACGTTGGTCCCCAGAATGCATATCACTCTGACTTTCCTCTTGCTTTACATCACTTCCATCTTTTTAATCCAGATCAACATCAGAGCTATGATTCTTGGGATAGAACAACATACAAAATCTGTTTGGTACCGTGCATTAGCAGGTATTGATAAGCTTAATGATCATGAAAAGGAGAAAAATGTGTTTTCTGGCACTGCCCCTAGTAGGTGTAATCTCCACCCCGTGCTAGAAAGCAGCAGCGGTAATAATACAAGAATTCCCAGAGAGAAAACAAAGAGGTGGCGGCAAGAACACCTCACGCAGGAAGCTGCAGCCTAGAAGGATCAGAGCGCAGACAGCTGCCGCAGTGCTCCGCTCCCTCCACGGAACCTGCTGGCCTTTGAGGGAGATGACAGCTGGACGTCAGCGTGAAAACCACGGCAGGATCAGTTTGCCAGTAGAAGGAAGGGGAGGGGAGAAAGAGCATGCTTGGCAGAAAACCATCTGACACACTGATGAATAAGCAAAGGCTTCATGCACAAAGCTACTCTTCTTCAGAGATTCCCTTTTACTCCTGGAAACTGCTGTACACCTTTCCGAAAAAGAAGTCTCCCTTCTAACACGACCTATCACTTTAGATCAGTCTACTGAGAGGTGAGGTTCACCGCCACAGAGGAGTAGAGGCAAGATCTGATAACAGAGAACCTAGGTTTAAGAGAGTGTGCTATTTTTGCCGGGCTATGTGATCTTAGATAAGACACTTAAGCCCCCTGGAATTTAGCTTTCTTAAACTCCAGAGAATAATAAGACTAAAATATAGATATTAGACACATATGTATATATTTATATATATAAAATTTATGAGAATTAACTGAGCAAATGCATGTCAGTGTGTATTCTCCCTCTAGATAATCATGCAGTGTAGGGCACTCTGTCTAGAGTGCACCGAGGAGAAGAAAGAGCAGATAGTCTTGCTCATGAATAAAGCTGCTCCCAAACTTCATCTCCCTCTGGAAAAATATGCAAATAAATCCAGATTTATGCAGACGTGTGTCAGGGTCTGCATTCATTAGCCAATTTAAATAATTTTATATCTTAAAATAATTATGGCATTTGCTGTACTGTTTTTCAGCACATAGGAGGTCTAAAGCAAAATGCCCTGAAGACTACCACATCCAATCATTGCATTTATTTTACATCTTTAATGAATCCTCCTGTTCCCAGAGCTCCGCTGCCATTCCTGGGTGGCCTTGTGACCGCGGAGGGCGTCTGCCCTTTTCCCTGTCCGCGCGCGCATTTCCACTTCAGCGGAGGACAGGGGGTTTGGAGAAATATCTTCCTCAAAAAATTGCAAATGCAATAAAACAGGAATATGTGGTTTGTCTCTCACTTCAAGCAAGCAGCGCTCTTGAATTCTACAGATGCCTGATGTGCTTTATCCTAAACACAAGTAGTTGATGTTTACTTCTGCCCCGCTACTCCTTGCAATGGATTTGGGGACTAGGGGTGATACCTCTTCCCTGAATCCATAGTTCCTGTTCCGTTCTTCATATTCCAAAAACAGTGTGGGGTGGAAGAGAAGGGACCACATACCCCTGGCTTCCTCTAGATTGAATAACACCACTCTCAAAGCAGCCCCGGGGTAAGAGTGATGGAATAAAGGCTGAACACAAGCCCCATTGGTACAGAACTTGTCAACAAATAGGGAACATATAACATGCTTAGAGGCTGCAGAACTGCACCACCTAATCTTATCAGGCTCTAACTGTTTGAAGGGTGTCCCAGATGTATCAAATTGGAGTTTTTAAATAAATGCTGCCAGGCCAGGAAGGCAAGTATTATTCTTAACCGTGACCCACAAAGTCCACAGGATCCAGCCCCTGTCATCTTACACCACCCCTCCTTTTATTCACTCTGCTTTTTATATTTCATCCATACATGAGCATCTTTCTATTTCTCAAACACATCACTGTGTTCTGCCTCAGAGCCTTTGCACTGACTCTTCCTTGGTGGAATACTCTTTCCCTGGATTTTTAACAATTATATCCTCACCATAAAGCTGGCAACTGAAAAGCCTCCTAACCAAGAAATCTTCTCTGGCCCCCCTACTTTACCTTTATCCCAGTGCATGCTTCTCTATTACTTGTTTACTCTCTTTGAAGGTTTTATTCTCTGGACCCAGTACATTTATTTGCTTGTTCATGGCCTCTATTTTCCTGCAGAGTGGAAGGGCCATGGAGAAAGGGGCTTGATTTATCCAGTGGTGAACTAGATAAACATTCCAGTATCTAGAATAGTGCCTGGTGGAGAGTAGATGCTAACAGTCTATTCAAGGTGTCCATTTCAGTTTGGCCAATGAAGAAACCAAGACCACAAAAATTAGGTGACTCACTGGGATCCAACTGGGTATATCTGGGTCATCTGTTAAGTTTTAGACCTGTACTTTTCTCTGCAAGCAAGAAGGTTATTGCTTCCTGTTAGATAACCCAGATTTACATGTGATCCTGTGGCACCAGACTGGAATTTGCAATTCCTTACCTTCAGGGAACAAACAATCAGATCAACCCAGAGGTAGGAGTAGATAGTCGACCAGTTGAGTTGTGCTTGTGTAAGAACTTGACTGAGGGCTCAGTGGTGCCAGTGCACCTTATTTTCCTGTGTTTCAGTCCCTTCTGGTGTACCATGATTTGTAGAAGCATCCTGGAGGGATACAAACAGACCTAATCTGTTGTTGTCCAAATTGGGCTATTCACTGCTGCTGGGTGATCATGGATTAGTCCATTGATCTGTCTCTGAAATAGAGATAATTTAAGCTTTTACATGGCTGCCTTGAGCTAAATAAGCCTGAGCACAAAATATCCAACTCAGGAGTAGGGGCCTAGGACAAAGTCAGTGAATACTTTGACATTTTTCTTTGTCCTATTTTTGATGTAAGATTTTGTTTAGGGTGTGAGCTGAGCTTTTCCTCCTTCCATTGACCCTGTCTCTGCCTCTCTCTGTCTCAAGTTTTCCATGTACCTGAACACTTGCTTCATGATGCACAAGTGGTTGATTGACACCTGGTGATTTAACTAATAATGACAGAAAAAGGAGAATCTCTAGAATGATAAGATGGTTACACTAAGGATTCATCATGCTGCAGTGGGTACGATGTTGGGGAAAAAGGACTAAGCATTGTGACTGCCTATGTGTAATCTGTGGGTACAGAAAGAATTCTGAGCATCACCAACCTGGTGTCCGTGGCCCCCCACACAGAGAACGCCAGGCAGTCCAGCTCTGGGGCTCCACTGTCAGGTCAAGGTGAGAGAGCAAAGCTAAGTGTGTTTAAGAGGCAAAGAAGGAGACATCCAGGAGTGTGAATCCCAATGCTTCCAGTCAAGGTTTTTCTTCAGATCCTCTCAGGTACCCTTTCAAGCACAGCATATTTGAAATATTTTACTATAGAAGCATGCTGGAAAGAAATCAGCATTCTTATAGATGAATGCTTAAGAAAGAAGAAAAGAGGCCACATTTAAGAAAATAATATGTTCTACCAATATAAAAAAGTTTGAGAATTTTAACATGAAATAAACTCAGTAGATGCTATGGGTAGAGGTGAACCCTACCCACATTCTTCCAACTACCTGCAAGAATAATACCTGCTTTTTCATAGTGCTGCAGAGAGAGTCATTTAGGAAGTGTTTGTTAAACTCTTAAGTCACTCTGTGAATACCAGATATTTTTATGATGATTTGGCTGTTAGGAGGGCTGGCACGGGGAAGATGTCAGAACTATACAAGCTGCTCTTCAACTCCTTGGCCCCGCGTTGGCTTCCAGGTCTCAGAGCTCACTTACTGAGCTGCGAATAAACCCAAGATGCAGCAGCTCAGCTCAATTCCCTCTCTGCTCCCCTCCCCTCTTTGAAAATATCAACAGGGAATTGAATGGAAACAAGCCATGCAGCAAAAATGTGCTGAAGAGGAAAGAGGCTTGTTGTACACTTGGAAATTGCCTCTAAGCTGTACTTCTTGGAGGTAAAGCAGCTAAAAAAACTGTGTATCAAATACACAGAATCAAACAGCAGAGGAGAGATGCTAGTGAGCGATGATATAGGCCCCTTTCCTTATCAATAAACATGCTGTGGGATGCAAGCATTTATTTAGCTAGATGGAATTCAGGGTAGAGAAATAAAACCTGCCCAGCTAAGTGAAGAAAGGCAGCAAAGCTTTTCTCTGCCTCAAATCATGCTGCTTGATGGAATCATATAGCCATTTAAAAAATGATTATCAGAAGAGTGTGATGTATAGATTCAAATTTTGTGAGAGAAAATCTGAACCATTCTCAAAAAGGTGACTGCAGCATCTTTCACATGTCACATGTCTTGATGGCTTCACTGACCATGTCATTCCTCTCATCATGTCTTGAGCATTGCCTGTCCTTGGGCTTCATTCTGTGGCAGGATGAAGTAAAGAGAACACTCTTGTTCTCTTTGCTAAGAGGCACTCACTATTACATGATCCAGTTTCCTGTGATCCCTCTCACACAATGAGATCTATTTGAGCAAATTCTGCTGGGACTTGTTTTTTCAACTTCATGATGCCTGGTAAAGTGAGACAATGAGAAGGCCATAAAAATACTGAAATTTGATTGGACTGCAGCCCAGACAGCAGGATTACGGCAATGTTCTTAACCTTTTTCCTGCGAGCTGGTGGCTGTTACTTGTGCTTTCAGCCAAGATGAATAAAGGACGAATGAGGGGGAGAAGAGCACACTCACTAGAATTGCCCCATGTGAAGGGTCTGATGTGGTTCCCTTGTGTTCAGTGTGAAACTGTCAACCTATAAGCTCACTACCAAGAGGGCAGTGCTAGGGAGGGAAGGGAGAAACATGGTGCATCAGGGCTTCTCAGCCACAGCACCATGTAAAGTTTGGGCTGGATAATTATTGGTTGTGGTGGGGGGGGACCTTTGGGACTATAGGGCATTTAGTGGCATCCAGCCCTCTGCTGACTAGGTAGATACCAGTAGTACTTCGCTCACACTGTGGCAACAAAAATGACTTCAGAAATTACAGTGATTCCTACTGTAGTATGATACAGTAAATAACAAGTCACGATCTCTCTTTATGTCTGATGTCATCACTTCTCCAGTGATCTGCTTGATAGGAGTTTGGTGTAAAACTGTAAGGAGACAATGGTATTTAGACATGCGGCTGAAAGAGGCAGTTTAGAAAACACAGTGTGATACTTCCTCAAATCACCATGAGCTGACTGTGTCTTCCTGAACATGAGGATGTCTCCCTTTGCTCTAAATATTCAGGAGAAGAAAGCAAACTTGCTAAAAATCCCAGCCACTGCTTCCTATGTAAGGCTTTTTAGCTATTTTTTAAAGAAAATCTGACCTTTAAAAATGATTTGTTCTGCAAGATTTTTCTTCCTTGTTGAATTAGTCCTCTCTACTTTGTCTTTCACTACAGCAAAATGACACTTAGTAGATCTTTGAAACTGAATAGTGGATAACATTGCAAGACTTTCTGGAGTGCAGTAGTAGCCTTTGGAAAAGATTTGGCAATCGATTTGGCAGGAAAAGTGCTTTTATTTTTACTTGTTTTAAACTACTACTTTTTTCTTCTATTTTGACAGATAAGCAATCTGCTTGGCTTTTCCCCTTTTGTCCCCCTATTTGTAGTGAAGAACAGTGAGTTTGTCATAGAATCCTGCAGATGCTTAACAATCTATCAGGAATAACCAGCCACTCTAGAGGGGCCAGAGAGCAAGAGGAGGGCTGTGATTGGATCAGTGACATGGTTCCCAGATTTTCCAATGTTACATCTGTAAACAGATGCGTCCTACCTCAGACACTTGGGCCCTCCGTGTTCCCTTCTTTTGCAAATGATCCTTCTGATACTGTGATGAACTGGTCCTAGTTTCTCCGTCAGCAGACTCCCTGAATCCTTGATGACTGCAACACTGGCACTGGTTCTGCTTCCTTCTGTTGAGCTACGGCTGAACATAGAGAGTACAGTAGAACGGAATTAGATAGAACACAGAGAGCTACTCTTACCATCACCATGACATTACCAGTTTCTTCCCTAGTACAGAGGACTTTCACCTGGATTTTTTTTACAACCTTGAGCTACAGAGGAGAGAAAAGATGTTGCCATCTCATTGTTCAAATGAAGAAGCTGGTACTCAGAGATATAACAGTTTTCCTTTATTCATAAGCAAGTGAGCATTGAAGCTGGAATTTATTACAGTTTAAACGTCACTGTTGAAAGAAAAATACCAGGTCTCTCTTCTGCTATGGCTTTAAAATAATTATCGGCCTTAAAACCATTTCATGTTTTCCTCTGGTTTACTAGCCAGCAAGAAAGTTTATAATTATTAAATTTAACTAGACTGAAACCTCTAAGAGAGCACAGAACCCAGCACATAGGAGGCATCTGATAAAAACTTGTTGAATAAATTTACGTATTTAAGGACCCTCAGGAACTTTGATATTAAAGAAAGAAGGAGCCTGGAGAGCAGATACAAATATTCCAGGCCCTGAAGGCGTATTTCTTACTTTCTATGAATATGAATAAATATGTTGACCCAGCTCATGCATCTGTCTCTGGTGAGTGTAATTTGTTTAAGTGGGTCCTCCTGAATTACAGTCATTTCAGGAAGCCCTGGAAATGTATTTTTCCATTCTGTAAAGATGAGGACAGATCCTGGGCCTTGATACATTTATGAGGCTCTGAAGAACTGAAGCTTCATTAACATTTATTCGCTTTTAAACTCTACATGCATACGTTAAGATGCAGATAAATTTCCTGCTACTCTTGTGGATACCCTCTCTCCATTCCCCTCCCCTCACATACGTCTTGGAGTCAAATAGCTGGGAACACTTGGGATTCTTGGAAATGGAATAAACTCTCCAGTGCAAGAAGAGCAGCCTGGGGCTGACACTTCCCTCCCTCGTTCTTCCTTGCTTTCATAAGTGGGTGACTAGTCAGTGGCTCCTTGCCAAGACAGTCTGCCTCGACTCACAGTGGCGCCAAGGTTCTTACAGTGTCACCAAGTCAGGGAGAGAGGAAGGTGTGGTGCGGACTACCACCTCGTAAAGATTCTTTCCCCAAGTATTTCCATTCCCGGTTTGGCCTAGGAAGTAAATTGGTGTCCCTCCTCTGGTGATCTTGTTCCTTGTCCAGGTTCTCAGTTCCCAGGGCTCGAGGATCATCATCTCTGTATGGTCAAGCATCATTTCCTGTAAGGTGCAGAGTTCCACACCTTGCTCAGATGGATAGGAGCCCCCATAGCATATATCTGTAAATCTGTGCTTGCTCTACACGGGTAGCCATAGCTGTGTGCTTGCTCTACACTGGTAGCCATAGCCAACTTGGCCTCTACCTCAGGGAGCTTTTAGCAAGGTCTGTAGACTCTTGTTTGTTATAACCAGGGTAGGGAGTATGTTACCAACATTAACAGGTACCAACCAAGAACGTTGTTAAATGTCCCTCAGGGGAGAGCACACCTTTCTGTGTGATGTGAAGCAAGGAAAACCACAAAGGCAGGTCTGTGTAGGGCTGAATGGAGAATCTTTTCAGTGTTAAAAACAGCAAACAGCCTTCATCTGGAGGACTGAAGTTTATATTAAACCCACAAGGCCAGAAAAGGTAAGGCATCTGGAACTTGTTTACTGTAGGTTAGCCATTGTCTGTAGCACCACGGTTTGCACATGGTACGCTTCATAAATATTTCCTGAATTAAGTAGTGCTTTTTGGGCTATGGTGTCCATATTGTGAAATTCAGTTAGTCGCAGGTAAGCAGAGGGTTGTGAAGAAATTTAAGGGTAGGACAGCCAGAAGGTCAATTGGGTTGCAGACTTCCTAAAGTTGGCTGCCCAGAGAGTAGCCTAATATCTAGAGATTTGAGTATCAGAACTTCAGCCACCAAAGACAGTTCAGTTTGAGACATCAATTTGAGCTCCCAAAGACCACAGAACTGGCTCTTACACCTTTTCCTTCTACTCCTACGAGCACCTAGTACTAAAGGTTCAGAACAGTCCGTATCTTTGGAGGTGCTTGGAGAATGGAGGTTCGTCAGGGTGTCAGGAGACAAGAACTCAAGCTCAAAGCCTAGTTCTGGGCCTTTTTGATATTTGAGCCTCTTTGTTGTAGTCAGGGTTTTCAAGGTAAACAAGACACAAATTTATAGGATTTTATAATAGTCACCCAAAGAGTCATATACAAAAAGTGTGGGAAATCTGTTCATACACTGAACACCAAAAGAATCCAGCTGAGAGCCTGGATCCCATGGCAATGTCCTGCATGAGTCCAGCTGAAGACCTAGAGCCCATAACAATGCCTGCCACAAGTCCTACTGGAGGCCAAGGGCCCACAACAATATCTTATACAAGCCTGTTTCAAGGACCTGCACAGCGAAGACTCAAAGGTCAGCAATGGAATCTAGAAAGTCTGTGCCACTGGGATGAAGGATCTGTGCCAGCAAGCTGAGGGATCTGCACTGGAGCCAGGAAGCAATGCTCAGAGTAAGGACCAGAGTTCCCTGAAAAGTACCACAGCCATCCACAGGGACAACAAGGCCCCGAGTTCTTCTGATGATGAGAACAGCTGAGTTCATATCAGCAAAGTCAGCTTGAAAAGCTTCTCCAGGACATTAAACAGTGCACCATCTTCCCCTCCAGAGCCAAGAAGTGATGCTCAAAGGAAGGACCAGAGCTCCCTCAAAGTGAACTGTAGCCATTCTCGGTGACAAGGTCAAGCTCATATCAGGAAAGCCAGCACGACAAGCTCCTCCAGGAGAAGCAACAGCACTTACGAGAACCAATCGCTTCTCCTCTTCTTCTCCAGTGCTTTTTAATTTGTTGGCAACAACCCTCCAGTGGGCCTCCCACACGCAGCACCACACTGATTCAGATGGACCAGCAGCTATCAATTCACCACCCTCTTCAAACCTTACATTACTGTTTTCGGGTTTTTCTAAGAGCAGTTCTGACACATCAGCTTACTCTAAAACCTTCAACAACTTTCAGTGGTTCACCAAATTGAATCCAAATTCTGCTCAGACAAATCCTCAAAGCTCTTTGTATTCTGGCCCCATACGCCCTTCCTCATCCTTATTTCCTCTCTCCTGTATTCCTCTTATCTCCTCCCATTGTATCACGCTGCCTATATCCAGTTCAAACTGTCCTGTTCAGTATCCCAAGGTTTTTCTCCTCAGTGCTGTGGCCATTAGGTAGACAGTGCTACCATATCACTCTGGTGGTGGCCAACCTTGCTCTTAAGCATTTCTTTTTTTAACCGTGTTCAATTTTCAGGGGTCCTTCTGCTCCCATAAGTATGCAAATCACTCAATACTAATGGATTCAGAATACCAGAAAAAATACCTACTCCTGTCTACTGCTGCCATAGAGCATGTATATGAATTGAAGAGATAATGCTGCCTGCAATACGCTTTCATCTTCCCAAAATGAGCTATGTTCTTTAAAGCATTACTGAGATTTCACATTGCCTCCTACATGTGCTCAGCATAGCGAGGAAGACCTAGCCTGCTGAAAGCAGGGGATTCAGAGCTTGCTGAGCCCTGGTTGGTGCTAAGATAGGTATTTCAGGTGCTACCCATACTCTTACCCATTTACTTAGGTAAGTTTTCATTTTAATTAAAGTTTTTCTCTGTTGTGCTGCTATCCTATGGCAAACACACATCTACTTTCAGGAATATCTGAAGACTTTGAATGTGCTAATAAGACCCTGATTTACAAAGGCTTTTCCTAGCTGTATCATCACCATTGTTTGCTTTGGAAATAAATTTATTTTTGAACATGAATAGAATGAATCTGGAAACTTCAGTATTCAAAGAGAAAGTGTGATGAATGTAGGAGGTATGAACATTTCTAATATGACCTAGAGTTGGGGTGACCTTGTTCATTAAATGTAAGACCCACAGGAGGGCAAGGAATACTCCTAGAAGATGGAAGTACAATGAGAAGAGGATGTTGCTTCTCATATATGACCTTGATTTCTGGCTAAACCCTATAAAGTGTAAAATAAGGGGAAGCAAAAGGGAGAGATACCACAGTAGCAGCAACAGCAGCATCCCCCTGCCTGTAGCACCCACCAGCTAGTACAGGATTGTCAAAACATCCTGTCTTCCTTTCCACTGCTGAGGGTTTCTGGGATATCTCACATACTTGTACAGGCTACATGCTTTTAGTTACCGTACTGTGTTCCCTATGTCCCCAGTGGTTCCTGTCTGCCACCCCCGAATGGAGGAGGATGTCTGCTTATGTGGGCATAGGGCCACCAAGCCCTAGGGTCTGGCCACAGATACTGTCTAGGCTCTAACCGCTGCCACCACTAGGACTGGACTCTCCTAAGCTTTGTTGGGTTTTATGCTAGAGAGCTGAGTGGACTCACTCCCCAGCACAGGAGTTACTCAGTTACTTGGGTATCAAGCAGTGCTGTTCATGTGCTTAAGAAGAGAAAGGCTGCCTCACTTTTTCTTTCGAAATAAAGCCTTTCATTTCAATTCCCTGTTCAGAAGATTCAGGCTGGGTTCTGCAGCAGGTACCTTGCTGAACGAAAATTTCCAGCATCTGCTCTTTACTGGGCATCATTTTTTGACCAAACTTTCATGCATTAATTTTTTTTCTCCATACATGATTTTTTCCCAAGAAACAATAAAGCTTCTTATACAAATAGACACATGATAAGTTGGCCCCACCAGTCTGATCTCGGTGTGTTTGACTGAACATGGTTTGGGCCTAATCTTGCTACATATAGAAGACGGCAACCTATGAATCCTTTGCTGCTAGACAGAGTGTGGATTAAAAATATCAATCATGAGACTTACGCATTTTCATCAGGAGTTGTTGGATAGAACAGAAACCCACATGAGTTCACAAATCAATAGGTAATATGATGCAGGCGTGAAGACTGAGAGAAGTCACGGGAGGTGGGGTGTGCCAGCCTCTGGGCCCAGCAGCTGCTCTCGCTCACACACTGCATTAGTCTCTTTTCCGCACTTCAATCTCCTGTGCTTATCGCTCTGTTGATGTGTAGCCCCGAACGGCTAGCAGCCTAGGTCTATTTGTTTTCTCTGTGTCCAACTAAATGTAACCCCTGTCAATTCTAATTCTTGAGAAAGAAATGCGACGAGACGCCCAGCTGGCATTTGAAGGGCTGGCTTTGGCTTGGAAGTGCACCCTACTCCTGGGGGTAGGTCAGAAACTTTGCTTTTACCCCTTTGATACAAGTTCTGAGAACGAGGATGTAAGAGGCACAGTTGCTGCCAAATATGAATACTATGGTCTGGAAGAACAGGGTTTGCGCAGCAAATCCCACTGAATTCCCCACAGTTCTGCCCAAAGCTGGTGCTCAATAAAGGATTGCAGGAAGAATGTGGAGTAAAGGGATCCCTGAGGACTCCAGAATTCAGATGGAAATCAGCTGTGCTATAAACCCGGTATGTTGTCCAAAATGATAACCATGTACTTGCTGACCCAAAACCTGAAAACATTCCTAATGGACAATTTAAAAGAGAATAAACTGGCTAAGGGTCTATATCCCACTCCAGCCAATACTGGGCTAATAGGGTTTCAGGAAAAATCTAATCCTTTTGGATATAGGTTCCTTCTCAAGAGGGCTTAGACACTGGGAGAATAAATAATAGCCATAGAAAAATTTTGGGTTTTCTTCAACTTACACTGTAGCACCACTGCCTTTTAAAAGTCACTGTGATTAACAGCTCTGAAATGTTTTTAATGAGTAATTTAGTCTGGGTTTACATATCCTTGAAAGAGTTCAGCTTTCACCCAGGAGATGGTGGAAATGTATTAGCATGAGTCCTGATCACGGCTTGGGTCCACAGCTGTGCTACAGCTGTCAAAGGGGTTCAGAGATGTTTGGGCAGATTGGAGGCCAAACCAGGGTGGAAGCTGTGAGGGCGGCAGTGTGCTCTGCCAGTCCAAGTCAGAAAGAGTGACGTTAGCACCTCGGGATGTATAATACGGCACTGAGCATCCCAGAGTGGGCTGATGCATAGAGAGAACTGTGGGCACCCAGCGAGGGGAATGAGATACGCTGAGAAAATGCTTTCACCCCTTTCATGGATTGTAATGGATTATTAAGAAACAGTTTGCGTGCCTGCCTGCCCTCCCCACGCTCTCCCTCTGGTGGTAGGGATCAGACCCAGGGCCTGGTGCATGCTGGGAAAGTGCTCTGCCATAGAGCTACATCCCCAGCCCAGTAATTCACTCGATGCAAACATTCACTTCCATTTTGAAACAATACTCCTTAGGCTAGTGAGGGCGAACATTTTAGAGACCCAGTACCCAAACTGCAACCGAAATCCCACTTATTTATTGCAAAGTGCCAACACTGCAATTAATCCTGAATACTGATGCTTTAGTTTAGAAAAAACAACCGTTTTCCAATGCTTTGCTGCGGGGTCTTTTATCATCTGTGTAATGAGCAAGTATTTTTTCTTACACTGTGACTTGGCTGTCTGTTCAATCTCTTAAAATTGTCTTTTGAAGAGCAGAAGTTCTTAGTTCTAATGAAATCTTACATATTAACCTTTTCTTTTAGAACAGTATGTATATCACTCTACCTAGGAAATCTCTGCCTAACCATCATTACAGAGATTTTCTCTTATGTTTTAATCAACCAGTTTAATATTTTAGGCTTTCATTTTAGGTTTATGATTTTTTTGAGTTAAATTTTGAATATAGTGAAAGGTACAGATTGAAATTCTTTTACTTGCCTATGGATATCCAAATGGTAATTTGTTGAAAGCTTATCTTTTCTCCATTTAATTATCTTTGTGAAAATTTAGTTGTCTATGTGCATTGAGTCTATTTTGCTCTGCTGATCTGTTCACTGACCTTTGTAACTAATTCCCCAGTTATGCCCCTGCTTTTCTTACTGTAATTTCAGCCATGAAATTTGGTGCTGAAAGCCTTCAACCTTTTTCTTTTTAGAAATTGTTTTGCTTTTGTTTTTTCTTCTTCTTTTGGAAGCAAGAGGTTATTCTATGTTTTTGTGTGTGCATTTCCATATGAGTTTTAAAATTAGTTTATCATGTTGAGTGAAATAAGGCAGACTCAGAAAGACACATATCACATGTTCTACTGAATATATGGAATTTAAAGAAGATGAGAAGAACGTAGAAAGAAAACTATTATTAGACAAGATGGAGGGAGGAAGGGAGAAGGGTGGAAGGGCGCACAGTAGGGGTGATGGATATGAACAGAATACAGGATTGACCACTTTGCAAACGTGAAACTAGTGGAGGGCAACAAAGGGGATGAAAATGATCCAAGTGTGTTATAGGCACGTACAAACTACCAAAATGAAACCCATTAACCTGTAAAACTGAAATGAAACAAAATATTTAAAACACCTGAGTTATTCTTTTTAAATTGGGATTACACTGAATCTATAGATCACTTTAAGAATGTGTATAATATATATGATATACATATATGTGTGTATATATCTATCTATCAGTGTCTTCTGATTTAAGAGTGAGGTAGTCTCTCCCTCTTTAAGAGACTTTCTTTTCACGTTTTTTTAATTATGAAAAGATAAAACAAAATTTCATAAATGAGAATAGCAGTGTTATTGCATTACATGTTCTCTTCAAAGTAGAGTACGAAATGTAAGAGGTTTCTTTAATACCACTCAGCATTGTGTTATAGTTATTGTCCAGAACCTCACATTTTTATAGATTTATTCCATAGTATTCCATATTTTAATACTTTTGTAAATGGTGTTTTTAAAATGTCACTTTCTGATGTCCATTGCTACTCTGCAATTTTTATACATTGATCATGAATCTTATGACCTTATAAGCTCATTGGTTAGATTTCTACATAGACATCTAATGTACTTTGTGTGAGTAAAGCAGATTTACTTTTCTTTTCCAATTTGAGTATCTTTTATTCCTTTTCCTTGACTTACTGCACGATCTAGAATCTCTCATACAATGTTGAGTAAAAGTGATGAGAAGAGACACCCTGGCTTATCAAGATTTTAAGAGGAAACATTTAATCTCTTAGGATTATATATGATGTTAACTATAGATCTCATTTATCAGGCTGAGGAGAATGCCTTTTATCCCTAGACTGGAGGAAAATTTTTTTTTCAGGAATGAATGTTAGATTTGTTTTATCATATCTTTCTACATTTTTGTTCATATGACTTCTCTGAAAAGATGTTTCTCTTTTTAGATTTTTTAATTTTTTCTTCCAAGGTGAATATTCATATAACTTAATTATGCTAACATTTAAATTGTATTACACAGAGCACCCTTAATAGGTATGTTTTCCCATTGAATTTTTTCTTGGGCTTTTGATTGAGAGGTAAGTACTTTGCTGAATAGACTCCATGATTTTGAGTAATCAATACTTTTATGACACCTAACATTGGTGGTTTTTTCCTCCAATAATATGATATAAATAATAAATCAAATACATAATTATGTGAAGTGTTAAGTGAATTATGAACATATAAAAAGAATCAATCAACATGAGTAAAGATTAATCACTGAAATTTTAAATAGAGAAACTGCTCAAATAGGAAAGAACAACTGGGATCAGAGAAAAGGAGAAAAAAAGAAGGGAAAAATATATATACACACAAAAGATAGCTAAGATAATTGTACTACTGTTGGTTTATTGAAAGGAACAGTTAATGTGTAATTGTTTGATAAATCTTACAGGCCTATATCTGGCTATCTGAGTAACCATTTTGAAGATAACAATATGTAACATAACAACCATTGTTAATTTCCTATTACCTTGTTTTGAAATTCTGTATCATTTTTGTTGTTTTGCGTTGTTTTCTGTCTTTGTTTTTATTCTTTTTTCTTTAAAAGAAAAAATATTAAATAGGTTAGCTCTAAAAAGAATATTCCCTATAGCTAAAGAAGATCCCAGGAGGAACACAGAATTTAAATACTGAATATTTATTATTAAATGAATCTCAAGTGTTCAGTCTTATGATTAGCGTGACTGCTTAAAAATATAATACTTAATCATATTGCTACATTTCTTATGCCATCCATCACCTCTGGGGATGTTCTTTTAATTAAAAAAATTCTCCCTTTATTTAAGTTGATATATAAAATCATACATATTTATAGGGTACCACATAATATTTCAACACATGTATATATGGTGCAATGTTCAAATCAAGATGAGCATACTATCCTTGCAAGTATTTTTCATATCTTTATGGTGAAGACATTCAAAATATTTTCTGCTAGGTGTCTATAATGGCAAATTACCATTGCTGATAGTCATCCTCCTGTGTGGCAGAATCCCAGAACTTGTTTCCTCTTTCAACAGTCTTTCCTTATCTTTCACTCTCCCATTTTCTTCCCAGTCACTAGTAAATACCGTTCTTCTCTTAACATCTATGAGAACAACTGTTTTAGATTCCACAGATGAGTGGGATCACATGGTACTTCTCGTTTTGTGCTGGTTTATTTCACCTAACACAATTTCTTCCAGTTCCATCTACATCATCATGAATGACAGTATTTTACCCTTTTTTATATTTTTAAAATAGTGAGTTTAGTCTGATCAACCAACTTTGCATTCCTGAGATAAGCCATAATGGCATAACATTCTTTTGACATATTGTTGCATTTGATTTGCTGTATTTAAAAGTATTTTTACATTTAGGTACATAAGGGATAATGGTCAATAGTTTTCATTTCTTGTAATGTCTTAGCTTGATTTCAGATTAATGTTAGCCTCACAGAATAACTTCAGATGTTTCCTTTCTTCTTTTATTTTGTGCAGATTTAGTGTTGTTTATTCCTTATTATCTATCTTGTCCTGAACTTTTCTTTTTCAGGAAGGTTTTGTTTTGTTTTGTTTTGTTTTGTTTTGCGGTACTGGGGATTGAACTCAGGACCTTGTGCTTGCCAGACAGGCACTTATTCCACTGAGCTATATCCCCAGCCCTCTCAGGAAGGTTTTAAAGTGTAAATTTAATTTATTTAATAGAAGGGTATTTGAATTATATATTTATTCTCGAGTGTGTTTTGATAATTTGTGCTTGAAAGAAATTTGTCCATGTTTTCTAAGATGATGAATTTATAGAAATAAAAAGTCATATTTTTTGTAATGTTTTTAATACTTGTCACATCTATAGTAATGTCACCTTTCTCATTTTTTATGTAGGTAATTTGCATCTCCTGTCTCTCCTGACCTGTCTGGTTAGAAGTTTATCAATGTTACTGATATTCTTAGGGAATGCAGTTTTGATTTACTTATTTTTTGCTATGTTTTTCTGTCTTACGTACTTTTTTGCTATTTATTACATATGCTCTTTGAATTTTGATAGGGTTATGCTTTAATACACCCATCATAAGTTGAAAATATTAAAGGTCACAATGTATATATGCGGTAGAGTATTGGCTGTTTATGCTGTGCTTATGTAGCTGTCTGGGAGCTGCAGCTCATTCCCACTGCTCAGGATCATCAGAGAATGTGGTCCTGCTTATCACTAACCTGGAAGAAGATCAAAATTAAAAATTTGAAGTACAATTTCTACTGAAGAAATACTGGTTTTGCATCATCATTAAAATATTCTAATTTGAACCACGGCACATCTCTCAGATTGCATGTACTTTTGTCAGTTTATTTTAGGTTTTATTTGCTCTCTTTTAACTTACATCTTAAGGTAAAAAGATTACATGGACATTTTACATCTTTTTACATTA
This sequence comes from Dinomys branickii, assembly GCA_004027595.1. NCBI lineage: Eukaryota > Metazoa > Chordata > Mammalia > Rodentia > Dinomyidae > Dinomys > Dinomys branickii. The sequence continues at coordinate 58,633 of PVLD010007573.1, forward strand.
AGGTAAAAAGATTTACATGACTGTAAAGTTTTGATAGGATCTCATGTACCCATGGAATTTAGCTGTGATAAGTGATAATAATCTAGAAATTTTCCTTGACCATGTCTTGACCTTACAATGTTTGTTGGAACTAAATGATACTGTAGAGATAGGGACAGAGGGGTGGTTGGGGAATTAAGGGGGATAAGTGCTCAAAATAGGTATTTGACATAGAAATCAAGTTGAGTTTTATATAAAGCCATATATTTTTGTGACCTAAAATTTTTATCCTTCATACATGCTTACTCTCCAGTCTCTGATTTCACAGTAGGAAAAATCATAGGGCTATTTTGGGTTTGCTTGCAGTGATGGATTTTAAAAAGATCATGCCAAAAATTGTTATGGCATATATTTTTCTTATCAAATAGAGTAGGTTACAACTAAAAACTGTGACTCCTTTACAAAAATGTGTACCTTAATTTTTTGTGAAAGTTACTCCTTTTAAGATGAATTCAATCCCCATATGCCAGTGTGAGAGTTTTTAATTGAAATTCAGGATTTAAGATATTGATGGTTGAAATTTCTTCTGAATAATAAAAATTGCAAATGTGAACTCTAAATAATGAAAATCGTTTCCATGTTTACTACTGAGTGCTATATCTTTCAAAGTACTCATCTTGAAGAATTGTACTTTTATTTAAAATATAATGCACCTGCTCAAAACATCTGTAGAATTCCTTTGCTGGAATTTCCTTCAGAGATGAACTATAGCACATTCTGCTGAATCTTCACATTAATGACAGATTTTTATCCTTTGAGCAAAGACTTGATTTTTTTCAGTAACAGCCAAAATAACTTAGAGTGAAATCTAATAAAAAAAAAAAAAGAGAAAGTCAAACTGGGTAATACCATCTGTGGTCAAAAATGAAATGTGACCAAAAGAAATTAGGCTGATTTTTCTTGGTAGACATAAAAAAACTAACAGGGACTTCAAAAACTAATTTTTTATTTTTTAAAACTGAGAAAACTTTTCTTGAATTAATAAACATTACATGAAATTTTAAGCAAATAAAACCAGTAAAAGCAGAGCTACTTGGATGGAGGTATGAGGAGTTTGTGGCTTTCTTCCTATACCTTACACCATTGCTGAGATACTCGAGGCTCCACACAGACGAAGAATTGAGATACCTAGATCTGTGTGGTATGCTAATGGTGTTTTGATTGGGACTGCATTAAATCTGTGTAACAGTGTTGTGAGTAGGGCCATTTTCACAATGTTGGTTCTTCCTATCCATTAGCAAAGGGATATTTTTCCATTTTCTGATATCCTCTTTGATCTTCTTTTTCAGAGTACTGTAATTTTCAGTATATGGATCTTTTACTTTCTTTGTTAGACTAATTCTGAAGTATTTAATTTTTGGATGCTATTGTAAAGGGTGAGGGTTCCCTAATTTCCCTTTCACTTTGTTATCCATTTACAGGAATGCTACTGATTTCTGAGCATTGACTTTGTATCCAGCTATACTACTGAATTTGGTTATTAAATATACAAGTCTTTGGTTGTGTTTCTGGGGTCTCCTATGTAGAGTATCATGTCATCTACAAATAATGATAATTTAACTTCTTCCTTTCTGACCCTTATTCCTTTTACTTCTCTTTCTTGTCTAATTGCTCTGGCTAATGTTTCAAGAACTATATTGAATAGGAGTGGTGACAGTGGACATCCTTGTATTGTTCCTGATTTTAGAGTGAAGGCTGTCAATTTTTGACCATTTAGTATGATGTTAGTTGTTAGTTTGTTGTAGATGGCTTTTTTCAGATTGAGGTAAAGACCTATCTATTCCAATTTTCTGTAGGGTTTTATTATGAATGGGTGTTGGACTTTGTCAAATGCTTTTTCTGCATCTATGGAGATGACCATGTGATTTTTGTCTTTGGTTCTGTAAGTATGGTGTAGGACATTTATTGATTTGTGTATATTGAACTATCTCTGCATCCCTGGGGTGAATCCTACTTGGTCATGATGTATAATTTTCTTGATAATTTCCTGTATTCTGTTGGCCAGTATCTTATTGAGGATTTTTGCATCTATGTTCATTAGGGAGCTTGGCCTGTAGTTTTTGTCTCACTAGTGTGAGTGAGAAGCTGAATGAGTAAATAAGATACAAAATGTACAATAGGTATTGTGAATTGGGAGGAAATTGATGGGAGGAAGGGGAAAGGAAAGAAGAAAAAATAGTTAAGATAGTTATACTATGAGTAACTACTATGAAGATAACAATGCACAATGTATTAATTATTGTTACTCTATTAACCTGATTTAAATCTGTTTTATTTTTATTTCTATTTTTTATTCTTTCTACAACAAAAAAAATGAGGTCCAAAAAAAGGAAAAGAGAATTAATGTACCATTGCTTGAGATGATATCAGGCTAGAGAAAAATTTTAAAAAGAGATCTTAAAAGGCAGGTCACTCATGGGCATTTCATGTAGTAAATGGGCATTGTCAAGGGTTTGTGAGTCAAAAGTCATAGGATAGGATAAAAGTTATGATTTTAAAGTAATAGAGGAGTTATTTTCTATAATCATAGTAGACAGAATGCTTTCAAGATAGCCATCCAGGAAAGTTAAATGCTCCAGGGTTTACTCGTTTTGCTGCCACTGCAGCCTCCCAATCTTTAGAGGTGATGTGATGTGATGTGATGCCTTTTACTCCTCTCCCATCTCCTGTACCTATCACTTACCAACGGGCTCAGAATTAGATCTAGGGCTGAGGTCCTCTGCCCTAATCTCTTAGGTCCGAGCTTAGCACTGACTCAGTTCCTCTCCTTGTCCCACTAACTTGAGCAAGTCTAGACTAAAGTCTGGAGAATGTCAGATTTCTTACCTTCTGGTCACAGTCTGCTTATGATACAATTGTCACTGTATGGACCTCTGGCCTTGTCTGCTTGGTCTCAAGTTTTGTAGGTTTTGAATTCAATCTAGAACCTTTACTCTGACATTGAATTATCCTTACCAAAGCCCCTTGTCAATCGCTACCAATGGTTTGCACTTGTTTTTACAGCTATAAAACCATTTGATGGAGTAAAAATCTCAAATGAAAGCTAAGATATAAAACAGATTAAAAAGGAGATGTTCTGACTGGAAAAAAGTGAAGACGCTCATTTGCATAGCATAGAGCCAACACTCAGATAATCCTAAGTGTTGATAGTAAGGAGAGCAATAACACAACCATTAAAAAACTCAAATGGTCTTCTTTGAGACTTGTCAGATTCTTTTCTAAACTCATAGTGCTTTGTTTTGTACTATTTTGGGTAGAAGTTACCATATTGTGTCTCATATTAAAATTATTGCTAAAACTATTGTTCTTTCCTATTAAACCATAAGCTCCTGATGAAATACTCCTCTTTTTTCACCAGATATTTTTCAAACAGCTCTGTATTGTGCTTGTGGCAGATCCTGAGGTGACCTCAATGCTCTCAGTCTTCTGGTATTTAAAACCTCCTGTACCTTCCCTTTGGATGTGGCTAGGATTTATGACTAGCTTCTGCCAAAAGAAAATGGCTTATCACTCTTATGGTTATGATTTTTTTCCATTTTCATTTAAATTTCATTTTAAAATGTTTCAAACATGCACAGAAATATATTGGCTCAACATAACCATCATTCAAATTCAACATTTTGTCAAACTTTAGGAATATGTATTATATTGAATGATTCCAGGGTTCCATATGTGAAGTTTGTTAACCACTGCTGTATACAGACATTTGTGGGAAACTTGTAAAATGGTCAAATGTTAGATAGCTGTCTTTTCACTTTTCAGTCTATATAATTAGGTGACCCTCCAATAAAGTAGTTCATCCTAATAGCTAATGGGAGAGAGTCAATGAAATTCTATTCTCCAATCTTCCGAACTTCATCTATGGATATGTATTTTAAAATGCCCATCTAGGTATATAATACAAACTCCACTTTTGCCAATAGGCTGCCTGTAGAGTCTTCCAATTGTTGGCTTTGAAGAGACAGCTGTCACAAATCTTAGAGCTTCAGGTCAGGGAAATGGCTTCTTCAAATATCTGAGTGAGGTTGGAGGTAGATCCTCTCCCAGTCAAGTCCCCAGATGTCACCCTAGTGTAGGCTAACATCTTAATTGCAGATCTATGCGACTCTTTTCAAAGAACCCAGATAAATCATGTTCAGACTCCTGACCAAGAAAAAAGTCTGAAACAATAAATAAGTATCGCTTAAAGCTGCTAAATATGCAGCAAAGAAAATTTGAATATAGTTATGATATAAAATTTTGAGTTTTGGTCTAACAGGATAGATACCAAATCTATAATATTTAAAAAGTATTTAGTAGGCAATTTTATTTTATTTTTTATTTCTAAGAAAAAAGAACAAAAACAAAACAACAAAAACAAAGACATAAACAAAACAACACAAGAATAATAAAAATGATATAGAATTTCAAACAAGGTGATAGGAAATTAACAATGGTGGTTGTATTACATACTGGTATCTTCAAATTGGTAATTCATAACCAGATATAGACATGTAAGATTAATCAAACAAACATTAACTGTTACTTTCAATAAACCAATGGAAATGAGTAGTATAATTATCTTAGCTATCTTGTGTGTGTATATACATATATATTTTCCCCTTCTCTCTTTCTTTTCTTTTTTCCCTTATTTCAGTTCTTTCCTTCTGAGCAATTTCTTTCCCTTTCACAATGTCTATTGTGCCTTTGAGATTTTATTGACTCTTTCAGATTCTTACTCTAGGGAGACAATATGATGTTTACACAGGTGAGTCTGACTTATTTCATTTAAGAGTATGGTCTCTAGTTGCATCCATTTACCTATCTTTTGAGTTTATCTTTCTTCATAGCTGAATAATATGCCATTGTATAAAAATACCACGTCTTTTTAAAAAAATAGTTAAGAGACTTTATTCTAATAGCTACAATTACAGTGCTTGTCGAAATGAAAACTGAAAATAAGTATACAAAACGGTTGACTACTAATCGTGTATTGAAAGCAGTAAGAAGTTCCACAACACCAAATAAACCAGTTCTGAAGTTTCCCCAAGACAAATTTAACAGCTCCAGCTTCTTCAGCGTTTATCAAAATACAAAAGAAAGAAGTGGAGGTTGTCTTTCTGATGGCAAATCGGACCCTTGCAGGCTGAGGGAGGAAGATACTTCACACATGGAGATGGGGGTGCTCTGGGACTGTGGTCTGGAGTGGACCGACCGGCCCGGCTTGCACATGCTCCTGCTGGTGAGACCCAGACCAGCCAACACGTCCAAGTGGGCACTGGGAATAGGGGCTGCTGCAACTCCAGCTGCACGCTGACTGAGGGGGAGGGCAGGCCCTGCGCCCCTTATGGCCCTCCCAGCCTACCCTGAGGTGACCGTGTGAGTGTGAGTACAAGCACAACGCTATGGAATGCAGGTGACCCAAAGACAGGCAAGCCACAGGGTCTCTACTGTGACCATGCAGTGGATGGCGTTTCTTCGTCACATCTCTAGTGTTCCCAGAGGAACAGCTGATCTGATGACTAGTGTTCCAGCTGAACTTCACTAGGTATAGGCTCCCTTCTGTGTGTTCAAGTGTTCTCCTTATTTTGTAATATTTAACTATTTTTAAAAACGCACTGAATTTGGGTTAAAACCGAAACACCAAATGGATTCCAACACCAGTCTACAGCCCAGTGGCTCCTGGAGGCCAGGTGCCCATTCACCCAAATCCCTTCTCAGTACTGACAGTGAGTTGATCTTTTTCTTTCCAATAAAAAAGCTGAGTAATATTGCATAGGAGCACCAGAAACTGCCTCAGTGGAAACAGAAACTATTTACATTAAATAAAAACCTGGCTGCAGGCTGTGTCTGCACATGTACAGCATGGTGCGTGCCCACTGTGACCAACCCACGGAGACAGCTTCTGGCACTCAGGACCACAGAGTCGCACGTTTGCCACATGAGAGGAAAGCGGAGGGCAGAGAGGAGGAAGTGAGGGAAAGTGCGGTTCTGGTTCTCTTCTGGTTCCGGAGCTGATTGGACAGCCAGTCCGGGCCTTCATAGAGCCCATCCCCACCGGTGGCACAGGTGGCCTGAATATACCCGTTCCTGTGGCACAGAGTGCAGCCCCAGCTGGTCTGTGATTTCAGCTGCATTCATTGCTTTGGGGAGGTCCTGCTTGTTGGCAAACACAGGGAGAATGGCATCCCGGAGCTTGTCCTCGGCCAGCATCCTCATGAGCTCCTCACGGGCCTCATTCACATGCTCTCTGTCATTGCTGTCCAGCACAAAGATCAAGCCTCGGGTGTTCTGCAAATAGTGGCGCCACAGTGGCCGGATCTTGTCCCGGCCACCCACATCCCACACGGTGAAGCTGATGTTTTTGTATTCAACGGTCTCCACATTGAAACCTATGGTAGGAATGGTGGTCACGATTTCACCAAGCTTCGGTTTGTACAGAATCACCATCTTTCCGGCAGCATCCACGCCCACCATGAGAACGCACATTTCTTTTTTGCCAAAAAGGCCTTTGAAGAGGTTCGTGAAGATATTCCCCATGCTTGCAGATGCGTGGAAACAACACTGGCCAGAGACCTCCAGAGTCCAGTACCGCCGTGGGCGGGAGGCTCTCGCCCCACCCCAGTGCCTCACTCTAGGTCGGGGTCCTGCTCCACGCTCCCTCTCTTCCTCCCTCGCAGGCTCCTGTCCTCGGGCCAAACAGGAACTAGACTCAAGGTGGAGACGAAAGCCCTGCCACCCGCGTGACGTTGACCGCTCTTGGGCCCCACCATATCTTTTTTATCCATTCCTCAGTTGATGGGCATTTGGGTTGTTTCCAAGATGTAGCTGTTACAAATTGTGCTGTTATAAACATGGGTGCACATATATTGCTGTGGTATGATGTTTTCAGTTCTTCTAGAAAAAACCCAAAAGGGAAATAGCTGAGTTGAATGGGACTCTAATCCTGGTTTACTGAGGAATCTCCAGACTGATTTCCGCGGTGGTTGCACCAGTCTACAGCTCCACCAGCAGTAGAGAAAGGGTTCTGTTTTCCCACAGTCCCTCTAATATTTTTTTATTGGTTGATTTCTTGACTATAGACATTCTTTCTGATGAGAGATTGAATCTCAGTGTTGTTTTAATTTGCATTTCTCAAATGACTAATGATGTTGAACATTTTTTTCATGTATTTATTTACCGTTTCTATTTTTCTATCTGAGAAGTGTGTATTCATCTCAGCTGCCCAGTTTGGGGTTGGGTCTTTGAATTTGGGGGGCCTGATTTTTAAAAAATCCTGTATATGTTCTAGATAGAAGTCCTTTGCCTGAGAGACAGTTGGATAAGATTGTTTCCTAATTTGTGACTTTTCTTTTTACTCTTTTGGTGATTTCTTTGGATGTGCAAAAACTTTTCAATAAGATGAGATCCCAGCTGTTGATTCTTTGAAGTATTTCCTGTGCACTTTGGTTTCTGTTCATGAACTCTCTGCCTACCCCTATGTCTTCAAAATTTCTACTTAACTTCTCTTCTAGTAGATTTAGTGTTTTTGTTTTAAAATTTAGACATTTAATCCATTTTGACTTTAATTTGGTGTTTGATGAAAGAGATGGGTCTAGTTTTAGTCTTTGGCTTGTGGTGAGCCAGTTTTTCCAGCACCATTTATTAAAGAGGCTATCTTTCTTGCAGTGAACATGTTTGGCCCCTTTGCCAAAGATAAGATGGATGAGTGCATTGGTGGTTGTGGTTACATCTTCCAGTCTGTTCCATTGATCCGTAGGTCTGGGTTTTTGGCCAATACCACGTTGATTTTATTACAGTACCTTTGTAGTGTAATTTCAAGTCAGGGATTGTGATGCTTCCTGCCTTTCCTTTGTTGCCCAGGATTGCTCTTGCTATGCTGTGTCTCTTCTGGTTCCAGATAAATTTTAGGAATGTTTTCTCTAGATCTGTGAGGTATACTGATGGTATTTAGATTGGGATTGTATTGAATCTGTATAACAGTTTTGGGAGTATAGCCATTTTCACAATGTTGGGTCTATCTATAAGCAAGGACTACCTTTCTATTTTCTGAAATCCCCTTCAAACTCTTTTTTTCAGAGCACTGTAATTTTTACTGTATGGTTATTTTACTTGTTTTGTTAGATTGATTCCTAAGTATTTCAATTTTTTGGATGCTACTGTGAAAGGTATGGTTTCTCTAATTTTTCTCTCAGTATGTTTGTTATTTGTGTGTAGGAATGCTACTGATTTTTGAGTGTTGACTTTGTATCCAGCTATGCTATTGAATTTGTTTATTAATTCTAGGAGACTTTTGCTGGAGTTTTTGTGGTCTTCCATGTAGAGTGTCATGTCATCTATGATTAATGTTAATTTCACTTCTTCCTTTCCTATCCTTATTCCTCTTGTTTCTCTCTCTTGTCTAATTGCTCTGGCTAATGTTTCCAGAACTCTACTGAATAGGAGTGACGACAGTGGACATCCTTGTCTTGTTTCTGATTTTAAAGTGAAAGCTTTCAGTTTTTGTCCATTTAGTATGCTGTTGGCTGTTGGCTTGTTATAATTGGCTTTGATCAGATTGAGGTAAAGACCATTTATTTTGATTTTCTGTAGGGTTTTTATCCTGAATGAGTGTTGGAGTTTGTTAAAAGCTTTTCTTGCATCTATTGAGATGAGCATGTGGTTTTTGTCTTTGACTCTGTTGCTATGGTATATTACATTTATTGATTTGCGTATATCGAACCATCCCTGCATTGCTGGGATGAATCCCAGTTGGTCATGATGTATAATCTTCTTCATGATTTGCTGCATTCTGTTTGCTGGTATTTTATTGAGATTTTTTGCATCCATGCTCATTAGGGAGACTGGCCTCAAGTTCCCTATTTTGTTTGGGTCTTTCTGTGGTTTTGGTATCAGTATAATACTTGCCTCCAGAAATTAGGGAGAATTACCTCTCTTTCAATTTCATTGAAGAGTTTTAGGAGCATTGGCATTAAATCTTCTCTAAATTTCTTATAGAATTCAGCTGTAAGTCCAACAGGACCTGGGCTTTTCTTTGTCATAATTTTTAAATCATGTTTTCAATTTTGTTAACTGATATTGGGTTATTTAGAATTTTTATTTCTTGATTTGGCTTTAATAATTCATACATGTCTAGGAATCTGTCCATTTCTTTTGTGTTTTACATCCTATGAGAGTAAGATTTTCAAAGTAGGTATTGATGATCTTCTGAATTTGTACAGAATCTGTAATGATTTCACCCTTTTCTCTCTTTATTGCATGAATTTGGGTTTTTTTTCTTTCTTTTTTTGATGAGACTGGGTAGAATTTTATCAATTTTATTTATTCTTTCAAACAACCAACCAATTCATTAATTCTTTGTATTGATTTTTTCATCTCAATTGTATTAATTTCTGCACTGATCTTTATAGTTTCTTTCCTTCTTTGGTCTTTGGGCTTCCTCTTTTTTTCTAGAAGTTTGAGGTGCTACATTAGGCTGTGTGTTTGTTGCTCCTTCTGTTTTCCTGATGTACGAGTTCACCGCTGTAAATTTCCCTCTAAGGACGGCTTTCATTGTATCCCACAGATTCCAGTAAGTTGTATTTGCATTTTCATTTGATTGTAGATATTGTGTACTTTCTACTTTAATTTCATCTGTGACCCATTGGTTGTCCAGAGGGTGTCATTTAATTCCCATGTGTTTATGGAGTTTTTGTGGGTTTTTTGGTCGTTAATTTCCTATTTCATGACACTATGATCAGATAACATGCATGGGGTAATTTCAATGCCCTTGCATTTACTTAAGCAGGTTCTATGGGCTAGTATGTAGTTTATTTTAGAGAACATCCCATGTGCAGCTGAGAGGAATGTGTATTCTGATGTTGTTGGAAGGAACATTCTGTAAACGTCTACTTAGTCCATTTGTTCACAAGTTTGGTTCAGTTCTGTTATTTCTTTGCTGATTTTTTGTCTAGTTGATCCATCTCTTTGTGTAAATGGGGTGTTAGGATCGCCCATTACAATTGTGTTATTGGTTATTTGATTTTTCATGTATACTGAGATTTGTCTTACATAGTTGGGTTCTCTTGTATTTGGTGCATACATATTTATGATTGTTATATCTTCCTCTTGAAGTTTTCCCCTAACAAAAATGTAGTGACCTTCTTTATATCATTTGATCATTCTTGGTTTAAAGTTCACATTGTCTGTGAACAGAATAGCTACCCCTAATTTTTTTCTGCATTCCTGTAGCATGGAGTATTGTTTTCCATCCTTTGATTATCAGTGTATGAATTTCCTTTTGTGTTAAATGTATTTCCTGTATACAGCATATATTTGTATTTTGTTTCTTGTTCCACTCTGCCAGTTTGTTTCTTTTAATTGGTGAATTGAGGCCATTTACATTGATGTTATAACTGATATGTAGTGGTTTATCTTTGTCATCTTATTTTCCCACTGTTGCTTCTTCCTTTTTCCTTCTGTTCATTTGCTTGCTCTGCTCTGTGGTTTCTTTCTATTGTTGTTCTTGAAGTTGTTGTCATTTTGATCTCTTTCTATAATACTTTTCAGTCCTTTTTGTAGGGTTGTTTTGGTAGTCATGAATTTCTTCAGTTGTTCTTTGTCGTGGAAGTATATTACTTCTCCATTAATTTTGAAAGATGGTTTTGCAAGGTACATGAGTCTGGGTTGGAAGTTGTTTTCTTTCAGAATTGAAGTACTTCACTCAGAACTTTTCTTGATTTGATAGATTGTATTGAGAAATCTGCTGTGATTCTGATAGTCTTTCCTTTATAGGTGATCTATTTTTCTCTAACACCTTTTAATATTCTGTTGTGAATTTCTGGGATCTTGATTATTATATGTCTGGGTGTAGATATATTTTGGTTATGGCTAGTTGGGATTGGATATGCCTCACTTACTGTGTGTCACGTTCTTTACCCATGCTTGGGAAATTTTCTGCTATTACTTCTGAAATTAGTCTTTATGTTCTTTGTGTTGACTCCTGCTTTTTTCGTTAACACCTATTCATCTTATATTGTTCTTTGCATCATCTTGCATCTGTTGGATTATTTCCTGGTTCCTTGTTTTGTTTTGTTTTGCTTTTTAAAGAGATCTTTCTATTCATGATTGCTAGCTGCAATTATGTCTTCAAAGTCTGAGAATCTATCTTCAGTTTTGTTCAAGTGGGTTTGCCAGCTTTCAGTGGAATTTTCAATTTCCTGGATATCTCTTTGAATCTATTTCTTTCATTTGAATTCTTTCCTATATTGTCGACTCAAGGTTTCCATCATTTTTCTGTGGTCCTCTATTTTTTAATCTATGTCTTCTTTTGACATTCTGAGCAATTCTTTCATTATCACTGTCATTTCTTTTTTTACCTGAGAGATTATTTCTGATCTGATTTCTTTTATCACTTCCTGGAGTTATTTCTTTATTTCAGTTGGTATCATTTCAGCAATTTCAGGTGTGTGACTTTCAATTTATTTTATTTTGGTGTCTCTTGGACTTGTTCTAGGTGGGCTGGAGGTCTGAGATTGCATTTTGCTCCATCCTCTTGTGATTTTCTGGGTTCTCTGGTGGAGCAGGTTGCCGGTTCCAGGTGCTTTCCACACTGGCTGCCCTTCTTTCAGTTTAGGGGAGATGGGTCGGGTACTGTGTTCCTCTGGACTAGCTGGATGTTGCACTCCAGGCACTTTCTGCTCTGCCTGTCCTTCTCATGGTGCAAAGGAGATGGGTCAGGCATGGTGTCCCTCTGGCTCGGCCCATTGTTGCTCCTTGGTACTTCCCACACTGACACACTGGCTGCCTGTTCTGGCTGTCTTTCTCTCATTGTAGTGTAGATGGCTCAGACACTGCATTCCTCTGGCCCAGCCAGATGCCAGGCCCCAGGGGTAATTTTAAAAACATTTAAATACTTCTAAAATCCTGTTGGAAAAAAACCCCAAATATTTGTGTGTAGCAAAACCAGGAGATGCTAGTTTACAGGAATAAAAAGTTAGTGCAGAAAACACTTTAAAAGCCCATTACTACAATCCTATTTTCCTAATATGTAAAGAATTAATAAATCAGTAAAAGAAAGATCCTAAATCCATTAGACACTAGGTAAAGGACACAAAGAACACAAAGACAGTTAACAGAAAAGGAAATTTGAATTGTTCTATGAAAAAGAGCTCAATATTCCCTAAACAAAAAGTCAAAATAAAATTACATCTTATTTTCCACTTATTACATTTGCAAAATGGCTTTAAAAATTGATAACCTGTGTGGTTCTGAGCTGGATAACATACACTTTGGCCTGTTGCTCAGGTTTTTATAGCCTCTATGGAAGGCAGTTTCTAATATTTGTAAAATTAAAAACAAATACACCCTTTCACCCAGAAGTCATACTTCTGAATTTTTAGATATGCTCATCCAGAGTTATAACTAATCTTTTGTTAAGTAACTTATCTGTTGCTGGGCTGTTTATATTAGTACAAGATTGAAAAAACAAATTTTATCAACAAAAAACTTATCAAATAAAATTTGGTGTAGCCATACACTGGAATATTGTGCAACAATTAGAAAGAGATGCTGATTTGGAATATCTTATAAGCTCTATTGCTAAATGAAATAAAAAACACACAAGGTTTGGAACACCTTCTGTAATATACTGCCATTTGTGTAAAAATACACATTTATATAGATCTATATTTATAATGCTTAGAATATGTCCCAAAGTACCATAAAACACAATGGCAGTGGTTGTCTCCGGGACTGACTGGAGGACAGAAGTGTAAAGGGAATTATATCCCTGTTAAATCATCTTGTAGTTTTGAATTTTGTACCATGGATGTAATTATCTATTTGTAAGATTAAACTAAAACTCATATCAAAGTAAAAAAAACCACATTTGAACATATATTTTAAAACAAAGATGTTAGGCCAGCAGTTTTCTGTAGCTGTTGGTTTCAAGCAGGAGCCTAAAGTGGTATCTTTCTATGGTCTGTTGCCCATTTCAGAACTTTAGAAATGTAATGGTCAATTCACTAGAAAGTAACAAATAACTAAATAAATTTTACGAGAGGACTTCAAGATGGCAACCGGGTAGGCAGCAGAGAGAGAACCTCCCAGAGGAATGCCACACAGACAAAGGAATATAGGAATATAGCAACATGTGAAGGACAGAAGGGAAAGAGGTGGGTATCTTGAACTCAGGAAGGATCTGAAATGGGAATTGAAGCCCTCGGAAAGACTAAGCAAGACCTCTGCTGGAGGAAAGGATTGGAGATCCCCCTGGCACAGTCAGGGGGAGAGGAGAAGGAGGAAGTCACCGCTCCAAGCACACCCATAGCCTGCGCCCTAATTCTGGCATTCTCAGCATTAGCTTTGGAGATCCATGCTCACGGAAGCCTCCTGACTCGGCCAGGGTGGAGTGGAGTTCCAAGAGTTGGTCCAGGGCTGTAGAGAGGAGGGTGCAGCCAGGAAAGGAGGCATTGGTGGTCGGGAGCAGTTGTCGAACCCAGTGTGAGAATGAGAGGTTGCAACAGCCACTGGGGCAGAGTCCCCACCCTGCAGCAACCTTCCTAATCAGTGCCTGGAGAGAATCAGTGCAATTAGTACACAGCTCACCATGCCTGGCTCTGCACCTGCCTTGAGGAGGTGGCCCCCTGCCTCTCTGCTGGGTGAGCGGCTACCGGCGGAGAGCAGCAGGGAACCTCAGTGGTGAGCCGCGGCGGCTCCCAGGGATCTGGCCGAGGAGCAGATGGGGGCTTCAGCACCACAACAGGAAGGAGATGCAGATGGAGGTGGATCGTGTGTCTCCATGCCTTTCTCACTCCAACATCAGGCAGGAAGCACGAGCTGGGTTACCGGAACTCAGCTTCCCTGGACTCTCTCTGGGAGCACCTTGAGTTTCGGCAGCTTGAGCAAGCACTGCCTGTTCCTGGCAACAATGGGACGAATCCACAGTCTTCAGAACTCACCCCGGACTATTAATGTGAACACCAAGAGGGTCTCCTTACAGCTTGCACATATGAACCTTGCATGAACCCATAGCGACAAATTAGACAAAAAGCAGCAGACCGGGAGTCTGAAGGACAACAGCATGCTTTGTGCAGTGGACCCGAGGGAATCCTCCAGCTCTATTCTAGAACTAATCTTTGAACTCAGTTCATACCCTGAACTAACACAGTGGGAACGGGCTGGAAAGATTTCAAGCCCTTGTGCCAAGCATTTTGGGTTTGTCTAATGCCCAGCTTCAGGGGGTGGGGAATGGTAATACTGGAGATCAGGAGGAGGGAGGAGGAGAAGAAAGGGCCTCTGGCATGGAGGCAACAGGACAGAGCCGAACGGGTCACCGAGGGCACCCTGATGGGGGCACATGCCCCGTGGCTGCTCTGCTGAGGGCCCAGCAGCTGCTCCGCTGAGGGCCCTGCGGCTGCTCCACTGAGGGCCCGGTGGCTGCTCCACTGAGGGCCCCACGGCTGCTCCGCTGAGGGCCCCGCGGCTTCTCTGCTGAGGGCCCCGCGGCTGCTCTGCTGAGGGCCCTGTGGCTGCTCTGCTGTGGGCCCTGCGGCTGCCTCGCTGAGGGCTCCATGGCTGCTCTGCTGAGGGCCCCACGGCTGCTCTGCTGTGGGCCCCACAGCTGCTCCACTGAGGGCCCCAGGGCTGCTCCACTGAGGGCCCCTCTGAGGGCACCCCACAGACTGGACCTGCCCCACCCATAGCACAGCGATGGGGCAGAGCCGGGTGGTCTGCTGTGAGCATAGGTGCTTTTCCATCTCCAACCATGGCAGTTTGTGTACACCCATGTATGCTATAGTATGGTCTGAGGTAGCTATGTCTCTTCCCAAGGTGAGTGTCCAGGGGTATAGATGAAACCAGGAATACGGTTGTTGTCACAGGGAAGATGACTCATTGAGTGGTAGGGCAATGGAGATGAGGGAGGAGAAAATTGAATGATCAAGTGGGCCATCATCTGTGTAACTAACATGTGAAGGTAACATTATGTAGGACAACATCCAGAGCTAATTCCCTTGTATGTTCTCTATAATTTGTATTTCCTCAGTCGTTTTTGTATTAACAGAAGTGAAGATAACTTCATGTTATGCAGCATTCAGTGCTGATTCCCTACTGTCTTCTGTATAATTTGGTATTTCCTTTAATGTTTGTGTGTTAACTAGTGTGAAGATGAGTTTATGTAATATAGCATCCAGTGCTAATTCCCTGCTATGTAATGTATAATTTTGTATTTTCGATATTGTTTATGGCTTGTTCTCATTTGTATGTCTGCATTCTTTTGTCTTTAAAATAAAAAAATAAAACAAAGATGTTAAAAAATAAAGATCTTAATAAATACATTATTTTCAAATTAGGTGGCCCAAACTGGAGGGTTTTTAATAGCATATGTGGGCTTAAGGGTGAAACAGATGACTCTTACAAGCCTCTGATAGATGAAATTTTCACAGTAGTACCTTTCTTCCCAACCAAAACCCCCAGGGAAATCAGCTGAATACCTTATACAGTAATTTTAGTTTTTCCTTTCCTTGTGTGAAAACACCCTAGGAACTCTGCTGCAAAAAGGAATTCCCTGGGATTTTAAACCAGCATGGTTTAGAGAAGTCCTCACTTCAAAGTTAGGTTCCCTATGTACCTGCCCATGGGTGGCATTTTTCAAAATGAAATAATTGGAATTTGGTGGAAATAGTGGCAGCCACACCTGGGGTTTGGTGTTGGAGTAAGCAGGAAATGTAGCCTGGCACCTGGCAGCACAAAGCTGTTACAGAAAGCATTGTCAACTGAGTAAGTTCTTCATCAATCTGAAATGATTTTAACATTGAACCTAATATGGATATAAGATTGAGACTAGGTTTTAGGAATGATCTCAGAAGGATGTCACCGGGGGAAGGGAACTGTTCACACTATGCTCTATGGCTCATGGTGGTGCCTGTTCATGGCCCAATAACTTCCCCTCCAAAATAACACTACAGACATCACGTGGAGAGGAGGGAAGCTCCTTATAACATGCCTATTCTTACATGTTCTCTCTTTTCTCTTCCAGCTGGTGAGATCTGTGTGGTGGAACTGTGGGCCTATATTCCAAAACTCAGCTCCATGGTCAGATCACTGCTCCAGGCTTGTTTGGGTTCTGTTAATGGTCCTGACTTCATACATTCCATTTCCCACGAAGGATCACACCTATAGTTCTAATTACCTACCTTAAGGAAAAAAACCTTGGAAAGACTTGCTGACATCCAGCTGAGGGCAAGAATGTGTAAGTTAGGGTGAGGTCCAAGATCCTCTGCGCTGCACGTCTGTAGTTTCATTGAGAGGGGCTCTAGCTCAATGCTGGAAAATCATCTCCAACACATGTGAGACTAGCTCAAATGCTGCAGAGGACCCCAACACACCTGCTGGCCTGTTTCTGAAGTATCATGCACACTCTGGGACCCAGTAAAGTCCCATTGATTAACTCAGTTCTCAACTAATTGACCCTCCTTTAAAATTATGATTTATTTTCAAGATCTGGAAGTTGTAACAATTTTATTTCCAGTGAGAGCCCGCGCTTTAATTTTGAGAGCACCACTTTATCTTCCATCTTTTAGCAAGTTTTTGTGCAATTCGTTTGTAAATCTTCTCGGAGGAAATAAAGGGGGCAATGGAAGAAATTCAACTTCATGAAAACTAGCCCTGATAAAGAATTTTGTTGGAAAGTATTTGTAACTGCTAGCATGTAAGAGGGTTCAGGGTTCAGATGAACTCTGGATTTAACTTATTTTAGCTCTGTATTTTCTAGTCCCCAGTAAATGATAAAGAATTGATTGTAATCAATTCGCTATTGTATTTGAGTGTCCCTGTGTCCCTTGAGGATCAAGCAAGGCAGTTTAGTACTGAGGTAAAAAACAGATTCTTGTATTTCTGCCTCCCCTCGGTGTTTGTGAACATACAAACTGAGAGCAAAAGAGGTTCAGGGTTAGACGACTGCATTGTACAATCATGCCTTCTGTCCTCGGAAATTTTTCAGCCCCACTGAATAGGAGGTCACTAGTTCATCTGGAATTTACCCCATCAAATTCAAGTACAGACCTACCTTCTAATAATCATGCCAGTTTTTGTGACAAGTCTGAAATGGCACCTGGTTTATCAGTGGTGTTTAATATCTCTGAGGACATAGTAGAGACACTGAATCAGTTTGTGACAATGTGTGGATCAAGGGCACCTTTGTCCTTGGTTGGGTTACCATAGGCTGGGTTACCTCAAATGTTATGAGCTAATTCTGGCTTTTCTTCTCTAGACTAGGGTCTTCTTACATCTTTGCCACTTGGGTAAGTTTTATAGCCTTCGACTTAACATTTTCTAACAAGTTGGATCCTGAGTTCAGAGTTGCAGATCTCACTCTCCTTCTGATGTTTCCCTACTAGTTATTGATTATTGCAGCCTTCTCCCTCTCTACATCTTGATTTTTCTTTCTTTTATTCTAGTTCAATGCAGCAACTTTTATTTTCTTAAAATATTCAGCCAGTGAAAACATTTTCTTTCAGCAAATTGCTATCTACTTCCATGAGCCTTAATGGATCCGACTCATTCCTTATCTTTAAAGCCTTCCTGGCCTGAAGTTCCTTATGTCTATCTCCAAAGTATCTTGTTCCCTCAAGACACCTCCCTCTAGACTCCTTCACCTGTCACCTCTAAATCTACATGGTAAAACTTTCTTCATTCTCCTTGCTTATAACTGGGAGAGCTTTCCAATTACCAGCCTGAAATACCCCTAAAATTTTACTTCCAGATCTTCTGTATCTAGGTCCTACAAAGGCATCTAGCATCACAAACTGATAACCCTATCATATGTCCCTGCCATGTGAAGCCACACTCACATGAAGAACTACACTTTCAGTGCATTTTACCACTTTGAACATGGCATCTTTCTGGATCGCCCTTCAGCACTCATGATGAGCCGGAAATGGAAGTGGAGGGTCGTGGAGCTCTTGACAAGAATGCTGCTTTCTCTATGTTCAGACAGAATGGGTTGAAATTTAAGCAGCTTTGTGGATATTTAAGTTCCACTGAAAGTTTTGTTCCATTACACAACTTTCAGATGTCAACAATTCAAGTTTGAGAATGAGGCAGAAATTTTGTCATGTCCATTTTCTGCAGATTTGTTTCAATTAATTTGTTACATATTCTTTCAAAAAGGCATAAAAGATAACACAGAGTCAGAACTTTCCTAAAGGTGCAAAGATTGGGTCGGTATAGGGGAAGATACAAGGATGAAAGGTGGTATTTATACCAGATCTTCACACCCCAAGACAGAGGAAGCCATAGATATGTATTAGTGTGTGTGTGTGTGTGTGTGTGTGTGTACGTATGTGCATGAGAGTACAAACACAGAGAATGTGATTCGTGACTCTAAAGTAATGCAGCAGATTGTCAGACGTGGTTTTTGGAATCTTTCTTCATTACAATAATATCTCAGCTTGCACATATGTGAGTGCTGTGCATATACGTATCCATGTGCTGATATACAACACAAGCTCCAAAGTGCTAATATTAGAGACACTGTAGTTCATGAAGAGTGAGCTTTGAGATTTGTGCTATATATGTTTACATCAAGATTTTTAATTCAGGGACCTGCTGTTTTCATAGTTGCTGCCATTCCCTGCACAGCCTGTTTGGAAATGTTTCAGGCCCTGAGAGACTAGCTCCCTCATGAATAGGCAATTAGATGCCTCCTCCCTCGAGGCTGCGAGAGATGCTGCTACCTCCTGGAATTTTCTCTACTTTTAGAAAACGTGTGCTTAACTTGTAGATGTAGATGCCAGTGCTGGTAAGAATATTTTTGTTTTGAATAACAATTGCTTTCTTTGCCACAGCAGGAGGCACCATGCTGGGGAGCTAGGAGCCATCCCCACCTGGAATGCTCTTGCAGGTTCAGCTGTGGAGCCTCAGAATCCTTCATCAATAGGGCACTGCACAACCGGTTCCTACAGTACATAGTAAACATAATTGTTCTCACATTAAAAAGAAGGAAAACAAACAAGGTGCAGACATGTTCCTATTTTTTGCAACATGTAGAGAGGTTGGGATGCACACGCTGCCTGAGGTCCCAGTTCTCCCGGTCATCAGCTGAAGACCCTTGGCGGAGCATCTAAACCTTTCTGTACCTTAATTTCTCCCTGTAGATAGGCACCTTCATATGGTTGTTGAGCAGATTAAGTAAAGTAATTCATAAAGATGCTTAAGAAAACTATCTGGTGGATATAAGCTCAAAATGCGACTGTGGTTGGTATCACTGTTAGGGAAGACAGGATTAACAGGAAATTGGTCCTCAACCTACAATTTTAATACCAATTTAAGCATATTTATTCCTCAGAACATGCAGTACTGTTCTCCAGATATTGGCCTGACCTCCTCTTCCTAGCCAAGTAGTATTCTTTTAAAATCAAAATTGAGCCCATTGCTTTAAAAATCCAATTTAAGAAGCCAGACCCTTTGCCTTCCTAAAAGCCCTATACCAGCTCCCTATCATCTACAGGAAAAATTCAAACTCTTTAGTAAGACATAAGAGAAAGGAGGCTCTGCATTGCCTCTCTACTCTCGTCCCATGAGACACTCCCCATATGCATTTTATGCTGCAGCAACACTGAACTGGCCATGATCCCGCTACATCACTATTACTTCATATCCTCAGCTTTTGCAAATGCAACCACAAGGGACACTGAGCCTATGCCCAAACCGTCTGCTTTCCAGGACAACCCTGCCTGGCTTCTACCATAGGAAGGAAATCCTCACTCACACTCACTCTTCCCCAGATTCGCGCATAGCGTCATGTCTTTGTGCCTTGCCCATATTTTCAGTCTCATATGTAATACCTGGTGTTGCGATGCACTTGTTCACAGGTTTTTCTCCTGGACTTGCCTATGAGTTCCTTGTGCTCATGGACTAGGTCTTACTCATTTCTGTATTGTAACACATAGCCCAGGCCCAGTAACTCAAAAAGAAGTTTGTTTCATGGTTAATTGAAATAGGGCATATGTATATTATTAAAGCAAACAGTGAAGATTTTTGCTGACTTTTTTCTTTACATTTACAAGGCCAGCTATTATATTTTGTAGAACAAAGCACATTCATATAAATGAAGAGGAGGTGAAGCAACAACAAGCCTGAGATTTTAAGGATTAAGTTCATTTGGTTCAACAAGTACTGCTCTTGGTACTAAGGAAATAATGAAGACAAATAAGATACATTCTGTTTCCTCAAGGGACTTTCAGTCTGGAAGGAGATAAGACAGAGTAAAAAGTGCTGCAAATTCGTACCAGCAGAAGTGAAAGAAAAAGAGCTCGGGAGGTTTAAAGAAAGAATCAACCAAGGAGAGCTGGGGGCCTAAAGGTGCGTTATGTGTAAGCTGTGAGGCTGGAGATCGGCCTGGACCTACCGGGCAGTGAGTGAGGAAAACACTCTGGGCTGGAGAAGCAGTGTGTGACTCACAGGTGACTAACAAGGTATCAACCTGGAGATCAGTAACCACCCGCCTGTTCCATCTTTGCCTAGTGTAGGAATGTGATGGGAAGAAGTTTAAAAAGCAAGTTTGCAAGAGACTGTGAGTTCCAGAATGAGGAAATTTGGCTTAAATTAGTAGACATTGGGGAGCAATCAGTGTTTTTAACAGGTGAATGATATAAATAGCAGAACACTTAAGAAAATGTGGGTTGTCTGTGAACCTGGACCACACTAGAGAACTTCATAGTAGGGATAGGAGACAGCAGACCCTTGAGAATGTAAGTGGGAGATGCCAGCAGTGCAAAATAGTATCCGAGAAAGCTTACAGAGTCAAAACAGAGAGGACATGGCCGTCATTTTGGTTTGAGGATGAGGAAGAGAAGAGTTTCAGGTGATGCTCAGATTTAAAGCCTGGTTAGAAGGGAAAGCATAGAATTATGAAGCGAGTTTGAGATATCAAGCAGAAGAAGCAGTATTATGAATTGGGTGGGATCATGTTGAGTTTGAAGATCTCTGGAGTTCTGAAGCTTAGGAGAGAGGTCACGGGGATCAGAGAATGGACGTATTAAGGGGTGGGGCAGGGGGAGAATTTCACATATAGAACCACAAGTAACACCTACATTTAAAAAACTAAAGAGAAAGAGGGGCCAGTGAAAGAGAATAATGGTAGTAATAGAGTGAGAAGAGATGGTTGCAATCTCGTAGGATTCAAGGAAGAGGTTTCAAAGTGAGGAGCTCATTTATGCAAGTAAACTTAGGTTTGTTCACTCCCTGACACAAAGTGCAAAAGTTTATCTGGTCTCCATGGTCTTTGGAGTTCATATTCCTTGGTAATGATTTATTTCTGTGTTTATCTCTCCTTTCAGACTGAGTCCAGAGGGGAAACATGGGAAGCATGTGTTGTATTCTTCCAACCCTTAGCAGAGAACCTGGGTATAGCCAAGGCTCAGTGACTGCTTGTTGAATGATTTAGTAAACAAAGAAGGAAACACAGAATATAAGACAAGGAGATGTCCATTGTACTTAAGGAAGGGGTAGATCGCCTAACATTAAAGAAAGAGTGTCTGAATAATTTTCTGCTCTCTAGAAAGGAAAAAACAAAGTCTGTGAAAACAATTCAAAAGCAAACACTTAGAAAAAAATCTGAGTCTTCCACTATGGCATGAAATTAATCATCTCAATTCCCATAGATTTAATCCTTATGATTTGTGAGGTATTGCAGTGAAATTATCTAGGAAGTAGACTTCTGTAACATTCCAGCTGCCTGATTTCAACTGCCACATGATTAATGACATTGCTAGGCACATCCAGGGCCTTTCATTTCCCAAGCACTTTATAAACATTGACTAATCTCACAATACCCTTGTGAGATATTATAATGTTGATTTTCCATATGGTTAGCTGAGCCAAGGAGGTTAAATGACTTGCTCAGAGGCCATACTGGAAGTCAATGACATAAAAGGTTCAGAAGGAAGGAGCTCCCAGGTCTCAAACCTCATGGTAGATTGCTGAACCAAATCTCTTTCCTTTCCCTGCTAAGAAGGGTGACTGACAGACCTGGGCTTCGATGGATCTTTCTTTACAGCTGAGTGCGGTGAGGGTTAGCATGATGCCTCTCTTGCATGTTGGGCACTGGCAAGACAGAAAACTATACTCTGCAGGAACATATGATGTAAGAGGTGCCTGGAAATGAAAGAGCAGAATCAGACATAGGTGAAATCTCCTCTGTGGTTTTTCAAAGACCTTCATCAAGATAGGAACAGAGGTAGGGGAAGAAAATGTAGGTATAGGAAACTTTGGTTAATGAAAGCATCTTAAATTGATGCTGTCTTACTTTGCTTGCAAATATTTGCATTTGTAACCATTTGGTTTTTATTCTCATTTTTTAAAACACTTTCCCCATTGTCATGTTTCTCAGCCTGCTACTCCTTTAGTCTAAGAACTACCAAAACATTGTCATCTAGTCAACTTTTATGTACATGGCATTTAAGAAAACTACAAGCTTTTAGCGAATTGGTAAAGTGAAATTTGACAGTCCTTAATAGGTTGGGATGTACATCTTTGATCTGTACTTATACATTTGTCACCAAGTCTTAAAATTTCTTTGTGCATTAGTTTTTTCCAAGTGAATACAGCAAAATGGAGTGGTTATTATTGTTGTTGTCTTGGGCACATTTCCCCGGGCTTCCCACATGGGGGCTCAAACACCCAGTCACTGCAAGCATTTGCGACATTTGCTGGAGGATTTTGATGGTACCTGCTGATCTAATGAGAGCCTTTCCTGGTCCTTATTGCAGCACAGGAAGTTTACATTTGTAATTTCATGGAAAAGTTATTGGAATCCTGGTGATTTAATTCTAATCTACCACTTCCAGGGCAACCCATGGTGAGAATAAAGACACTAAGGCATATTTGTAGTTATGGGGTCCTAAGTCCAGTAACGATGATGGCTAACCAGAACAAAGGCCATGACCCAGGGCTGAACCTGGGTTTTATTAATTTGCAAAGAAGGGAGTGGCTGGAGGGTGAGTGATTGTGAGAATGGCAGAAAGTACATGAGTGCTGTGAGTCAGGGCTAGGAAGGAGGCCTGAAATCACCTCTGCAATATGCAGAGAGAACGATATGCAGAAAGAATAACGTGCATAACACAACTGAGATAGTATCTAATGTTTAGGGGTAGGTGCCTCAGCTCTCATGTGTGATCTTTCAGGCCCTTGGAGGTCACAGCTTCTTATCTCGAAGCTCAATCCCAGCCAGCAGTGTGGAGCACTTGCTCTTAATCCCCCCTTCCCCTGGCTCACATAAGGGAACAACGGGGGATCTGGGCAAACATTGCCTGTTATCTTTAAAGACTACACATCAGTACCTCCGCTGGACCGATATGCATTGCTTAAAGCCAATTGAAGGGATAAGGAAAAGTCCTAGCCAGCTCTGTATATATCAGTACGTGGATATAGGGTCAGGTTCTGCCAAAATGGAGACAATTGCTCCTCTTTCAAGGAGAGTTACGCAGGTGGTCCTCCGTACTCATCCTGTGCAGAAGCAGGTGAGAAGCATCCAGGATAATGTCTGGGAGTAGATTTAACAAAAACAATGGGATTGGTGGGAGAAGACCTCAGTTTTCCCACGCCTCTGTTGGGTTCCGTGCATTCTCCTAGGAGTCCTGGGGGAGATCATGACTCATTTACTATATTAATTAAGGTTCTCTAGAGGAACAGATTTACTATAAAATGTATGTATAAGTATACAAGGGATTTATTAGGTAGACTTACAGGAAGTGCTCCAATGCCCTCTGCCGGGTCCGAGACGGAAAGATACAAAATGGCCATCTGTGTGCTGGAGAGGCAGAGGGTCCATTTGCAGTCAAAGACTAAAGGCCTGGAAGCTCAGTGGAGAGTCACTAGTGCAAGTGTATGGTGGAAGGCCAAAATTTGTGCATTGGAAAACTGAAGAGTCTACACTAGAAGGCTGGAGGAACTGGAAGCCAGTGTCTGAAGGTAATGACAAACACTGGGACCCCCCCTCCCCCCACAAAAGGAAGCACTTCCCGTTTTATTTTGCCCGGGATACAAGCCCTTTGGGTGGTGCTACCCTCATCCAGGGTGGGGCTTCCCCCTTCCGTTTGCTGGCCTACGTGTCAATCATCCACAGACACACCCAGAATTTACTAATCTGCTGGGCAGTTCTCATTCAAGTCAAACACAATAAAAGATCATTTACCCCTGTAATCCTAGCACTTGAGAGGCTGAGGCAGGAGGACTGTTGCAAGTTCAAGGCCAACCTGAACTACATAGTGAGACCTCGTCTCAAAAAAAAAAAAAAATCAGTTATCTATGGCAGTAACTTGTTGATAACGCTGGGTTAGTACCTGAAATAACTTCCCTTTTTTTTCCCTCTATGTCACTTTCCCTATTGTCCTCCTAGAGCATTCTGGGATCTCTATCCAAATAAAACGCTGCCCACAAATCCCTGTCTCAGGGCCTGCCTTCAGACCATCCTCCTCTAAGCCCATTACGAGGTTTATGAAGATAAAAAAGGATAATGAGGCTTTGAAGTTCTGATATCATATCATAATTTACAAATATCACATATCATAATTATGCATATCATAATTTACAAAGCACTTTACCATGAGAACCTTTCAATTGCTGCTGACTTAGGGTGCTGGTTTTTATTACCCCCATTTACTGTTGAAGACATTGAAAATTAAGTAAAAATAAATGCTTTATGAGAAGCCTAAGTTAGGAGAGCGCACCTTTGGCTTGCAATTCAGTCCTGTTTCCAAAACCCCATCTATTTCCACTTCTTCACTGTGTCCTCAGATGCCGCTAGCCAAGAATAGCTGAATAGCTATTTAACCTCTACCTACATGCTAAATTTCACTGAAATATGTTAAGTACATATTCCTCTGAGAACTTTCATTAGCCACAATTGTGTTTCAAGGCAAACTAAACATTTAGATCTAAACTATATCTTGATTCTCTTTAGAGAAATATTAAACATCATCAAAATTAGTTGTCCCTAAAATATTTTCATAGATCACTTTTAAGTAGTTTAAAATAATAGTCTTCTGGAGTTGGGAAAAAACCCTTAAACTTTAGAGGTGCTAAAATTTCATGTACAGCATCTTTACTAGATGCACATACTCTGATGTAACATTATATATATATATATATACATATATATATACACACACACACACACACACATATACATATACACACATATATAAAACAGAGAGGTCACTGTTACACAAGGGGATCACTTCCTTATTGAAAAGTGCTTTCATTAAAACAAAATGGATTTTTTTGTAACTTTCCTCCAGGTTGAGACCTCTGGAAATAAAGTGAACAAGTTTAATCAGGAGTCTTGGCATGGACCTCTTTATACATGAGAATCATGTTTTAGGTTTACCACCTTCTCTTGTATTCACGTTGGAGTGTGTCATCTTGCTCTGAGTAGAAGTGGCTTGGCTGGTACCTCTGACATCTAACTAGCTCTTTATTCTTCTGCAATGGTCTTCTTAGAGGTGATGCTTTTATTCCTCTATAATGGCTCTGGCATCTGTGGAGCCTATTTGTATACTAGCTTATATTTTTATAATTACCATTTTTCTGTAGTTCTCTTGTGGAACTGTACGTTATTTTATCCTTGACTGTGAATTTCTACTTATTTGCTATTTAGTTTCTTCTCTTAGTTCTTATTCACTTGCTCCTTTCCTTTGGTTTTAAAATTATATGTATTTACTGAGCCCACATTTACCTTGTGACTTGCTCTTTGTCTTCGAGGTACATCTTAACAGGTATTATTTTTCCTTGCATTTGCAGTTTGGGGGCTGATTTATTAGAAGGAAGTGTAAATCAGGATTACATCTCCATATTTCTGCCTTGGATAACCTGCTGGAGACAGCTTTTATTTTTCCTCTACATCCTGCTTCCCCCAAATCTTTTTCTCTAGAACCTACAGAATGTAAAGAACATGGGTTTTATAATCTGGCAAACATAAATTTTAAGTTGGCTTCCACCACTGTATCAGTTGCCGTGGGTTGCTGCAGAAAACTGCCACAAACTGGGCAGCTAAAAACCATAGAAATGTATTCTGTCACAGGTTTGGAGTTCAGAAGTTTGAGATCAAGGCACTGGAAGGGCTGTGTTTCTTGCGGAGGCTACGGAAAAGGATACATTTGTCTCTTCTATTTTCTGGGGGGTCCTCGCATTCCTTAGCTGTGTCTGCACCTCTTAACATTCTGTCCCCCACTCTATTTTCCAAGTTCCTTTTGCCTCTGTCTCACATGGACAATTGCATTGGCATTGAGAAATGTACCCCAATAAGCAGGATTATCTCCTTGTGTCTAAAGTCCTAACAAGTCATATCTCCAAAGATTCTTTTTCCAAATAAGGTAATAGTCACAGGTTCATGGTATTTGAAATTATACTTTTGATGTCCACTATTCAGCCCATTTCAACTTATTTTTATCAATCATTTTTTATGTATTTATTTATATATATTTATATTTTGTTTTTGTTTTGTTTTTTGGTATTGGGAATCGAACTCACGACCCTGCACTTGCCAGGTAGGCACTGTGCCACTGAGCTACATCCCTGGCTGGCCCTCAATCATTATTTTAATCACGTATGTGGTCCTCAATTTTTCCACCCATAAATTGGAACTGACAATAAATAGGAACTAACAAACTCTTTAGAGTTTGCTTCGAGTTTTAAATACATACCTCAGCGTATAAGTGTTCCATATATTTTTAGTTACCGATCTTGCTTTCTAGATATAGTTGTTTCCAGGATGGTTATCCAGGATCAGGCTCTTAATATTTCCTAATTTTAGTATTCTTAATCCATTCTTAGGGATTCCTTGGGAAAATCAAATGAAATAATATATTCAGAAATGCTTTGTGAGCCACAGACTACTATAAAATTGTAAGTTACTATGTCAGCATTAACACGACCTTCTTATGGCTTGTATCTAAATGTTCCTTTAAGGCCCCATGTGCTCATAGGTGGGGCTTTTTGGAGGTGGCTGGATCTGGGATGTATGAATATGGCTTAAGGGCATGTGGGAACTAAGTAGGTCCACTGGTTGGTTTAGCACAGTTCTGGGTGTGGGTAATAAGAGAGCCTGCCTGGGTGGCACCAACCAGTAGGCTTGTAGCTCAGGCAGAATAAAAGGGAAAGAGGGGCTTGATGCTGCTGCTTTGCTGACTCCTGCCTCCCCTGCCACAGGCTGTTCCTCCCATGCTCCTCTGCCACTCTTTCCTGCCTTGGGGACAGTTTGCTACGGACTAAAACCTGTACAAGCTGTGAATTAAAATAAACTTTTCCTCCTTTACCTTGTGTTAGGCATTTGATCCATCAATGAGAAAGTAACCAAGACAGAACTGAAATTAAAGTGTGGCCAAGTTTAAGTGCCAGATTCCTCTAGTGAACTACAGTCTATTTGGTTCTTTTCTAGTCTGTATTGTTTAATCGATTTTAAAAAACCAAATATAAGATTTTATACTCTGTTAAATTCAGTCTTGTTGGGCTTGGCCCAGCATCTATTCTGTCAAGGTTACACTGAATTTTCACTCAAGAGTTATTTGTGTTATCCTTTAAAGCTTTGGAGCTGTTGCTGGCAGGCACGTGTGCTCGGGGAACTCAGAGAAAAGTTAGAGTTCCAAGTTCCCCACCATCCTCACTTTATCCTCATCTGCTGACTTGCCTAAATTTTAGAGTCATAGGGATGCCCCAATTTAATTTTATTTCTAATTTAAAATTCACATTAGATCACTAACTGCTCCCACCTCACCAGAAGTTTCTAAGATTTGATGATTCTTTTTAAAGGGCTCAAAATTTAAAATAACAAAATGAAACAACACACAGTATACACATAACTTAGTTCTAGGAAAGAAACAATCATAAAATTGTTTTTCTTTTTCCTAACATAAGGCAAGGAAGTTATTTGTTCATGTTAGAGATGTCTGGATTTTTGAATAATTCATATACACATATAGGCAGAAACATTTTTCATCACGTATTTAATACATTATGCATCTAAAATATTTTAAAGTTGTTACAACACTTGATTAAAGTATTATTTGGTACTTTCATTCTCTTTCAATACCAATCTTCTAAGGGTCTAACATCTACCCTACATATACACTTATATGTGACACATACATGTAGATGTATGAGCAGATTCTGTTTAATGCAGTGTCTTCAGCAAGGATGAATTTAGAGCTCAAGAGTGAACAGCTAAAACTCCCATCACAGCTCATCACATTTATCTGGCAACAGAAACTACAGGGCTTCAGCCTGACCCAAGAGTCTGGAAGCATTACAGTTTATTAGGCAAAGCTTTTATGATACCCTCATTTGCAGAAGTGCTTCTTTCAGAGCAGTACCAAAATGTCTTCTATACCAACACAATAGGAATAGCTATGAGATTGTCAATCTTCGTTCTTTCAAACATAGCACCGCACAATTTTGTTATTTGCTGCAGAACCTTAACAAGTCTCACATCTGATAAATATCTCTTAACTCCTATTAAGATCAAACTCGGCGGTCTGTAGCTTGTCAACTGCTATATTCATGAAGAGCAACAGATCACCTTTAAAACCTCTGAGAATAAGATGGTGGCTAGATAAAGGTTATTGTGCAGCCACTGAATATTTAATGGAATCATCTGGCAATTTAAACTAATGTACATTATGATATATTCAACTTTTCTCCCAGAGAAGTAGACTGTGGCTGAAGATACAGTTACAGAGTTGTAATTACTCCACTTGAAATTCATATGCATGCATATGCAAGGAAAGAGAAATTTTTCCTCCAGAAAAAACACTTTTTCCCATCACTGCCAGACTGAAGCAACAAAGATGTAGCTCTCCCAAACTTAATGTCACACTCCATCCCATCTAATAGAACACTCATTCAAATGGAGGTTTAAAGACAAACTCCAATCAGCAACCCAAGCAAAGTATTATTTCAATCAAAAGATCTTTTGAAGGGTGGTTGATTAAAAAATAAATTCAGAAATGTAAGGAGGTTGGGTAGTGAAGAAAAACCCCAACCCCCAAATACAACAATCCATGTTAAGATTTAGCACTGACACATTTTAGGGTAAAAACAAGGAAAAAATTAAATATTTGTGTACTCCAAGAGTGCAGAATTCTTAGGCATTAACCGTGAATATGACCTTTCTATTAATTTTCCCTCAGACCATCCTCTGTCTCCTCCATAATAGAATAGTCATTCCTGCAGACCATCTTAGGGCAGAGACATGTGACTTTTAGTGTGCAGGAAGGAGACAAGAGAAAAGATGTCACCTTTTTCATCAAAAATACCTCCCAGTCCTTGAGATTTTAGTCTACATTTATGTTTCTCAGTTGAGTCATT
The DNA here is from genome assembly GCA_004027595.1 of Dinomys branickii. Taxonomy (NCBI): domain Eukaryota; kingdom Metazoa; phylum Chordata; class Mammalia; order Rodentia; family Dinomyidae; genus Dinomys; species Dinomys branickii. Next base: position 87,994 of record PVLD010007573.1, read on the forward strand.
TCATTTCTCCAAAGTGTCAATAAAAATGGATCCACCTGAAAATGCTGCATTTATTGAGCCAGGAGTTCTCAAATTTAATATGTTGGTGAGATGCCTGGGGACTTTGATGGTGATAAAGATTACTGAACCAAGCGTAAAATATTCCAATTTGGTATGTTTAGGTTGGGTTTTGGTTTTGGAGATCTTCTTTTAAATCTGTATTTTTAGAGCACTTTTTAAGGTTTATAGTAATTGACAAAGTACACTAGTGAGACAATATGGTGTTTACACATGCAGGTCTGATTTATTTCACTTATGAGTATGGTCTGTACTTATGTCCACTTTCCTATAAAAGCCTTGAGATTATCTTCCTTTATAGCTGAGCAATAGTCCATTATGTAAAAATACCACAACTTTTTATCCATTCCTCAGTGGATGAGCATTTGTGTTGCTTTCACAATCTGGCAATTACAAATTGTGCTACTGTAAACATGGGCGCACATATATTGCTGTGATATGATGTTTTCATGTCTTCTGGGAAAATACCTAGAAGGGGAATAGCTGCATTGAATGGGACCTCTAGACCTAGTTTACTGAGGAATCTCCACACTGATCTCCACAGTGGTTTCACCAGTCTGCATTCCCACCAGCAGTGGAGAAGGGTTCCTATTTCCCCACAGCCTCGCCAGCATTTGTTATTGGTTGATTTCTTAATGATAGCCATTCTTACTGGGTGAGACGGAATCTCAGTGTTGTTTTAATTTGCGTTTCACAAATCACTAATGATACTGAACATTTTCTCATGTGTTTATTTTCCATTTGAAAGGAAACGAAACTGCTCAAAAGCAAAGAACAACTGGGATGAGAGAAAAGAGAAAAGAAAAGGAAAATATGTGTATGTGTATACACAGGATACCTAACATCGTTGTACTACGGACTTTTATTGCTCTATTGAAAGGAACAGTTAATGTTTAAGTGTATGATCAATCTTACATGTCTATATCTGTTTATCTGACTATCCAAATTGAAGATATCGATACGTAATACAACCACTGTTAATTTCCTATCACCTTGTTTGAGATTCTGTATTGTTTGTATTGTTTTTGTGTTATTTTCTAAATGTATGTGTGTTTGTTAAGATGTTTTCATTCTTTTATCTTTAAAAAGAAAAAAATAATTCGGAAAGTACAGAGATTTCCTATATATCCCTTTTGCCCAAACACGTGCACAGCCTCTGCCATTACCAATACCCGCTATCTGTATAGGTAACAACTGAGGAACCTACATGATCATATCATTAACCTGAGCTCATAGTTTCCATTAGGGTTCACCCTTGGTGTTGTACATTTTATAGGTTTGCTTTCTTTTGGTACCAGGAATCGAACTCAGGACCTTGAGCTTGCTAGGCAGGCACTTGTACATTTTGTAGGCTGGGAAAAATGCATACTGCCATATAACCACCAATATAGTATCAGAAAAAATATTTTCATTGCCCTAAAGGATCTCTGTTAGCAAACTCTTCAGGTGATTCGAACACCTGGGCCACATTCTAAGAAATTCTGTGCTTCACCATTAGCAGAGCATTGACAGAAGCACATCTTAAAGCGAGAAAACCAAGAAGTAGAGAATTAGCAAGAATATGGACATGAATAGGGCGAGGAGACAATGTGGAGTGATGGGGGCAGTGGGTTTATAGTAAACAAGGAAATACTGGAGGATCTTGGAAAATAGTGACCTACTGTTCTACCAGTACTTTTCTTAAAGGCTACACAAATCATCTGCAGACATTAGTATTTGAGTCTATGAAGTTATTAATTAGAAGGTTCCATCTGCATCCATATCATTCCCTATCCCAAATCTACTACACACACACACACACACACACACACACACACACACACACACAGCATTCACTGCAGTTATTTTGCTTGTTAGGTTATAATTTTCCCTTAGAGGGTCAACTGGTATCTAATGTCCTGCTGAAAGGGAAAAGAAATCAATGAAACTAGTTACATGAAATTAGACAGTCAATTCATCTTGTTCCTCAAATTTAAAAATATTGCATAGATTTTGACCTTCTTTTTCTTTTTATATTTAAAAAAATAAAAGTACAAAAACATATTGGCAAACAGACACCAATTAGCATAAAAAATAGTACAATCACAACTAATCTATAGACAAGGTGATATGGTCTCAACAGTGGTTATTGCTTTATACATTGATATCTTCGAAGTGTAAATATATGAACCCATATACAGACATGCAAAATTGGTCAGACCATTAATCCTCTCAACAACAGAAAAAACACAAAAACCAAAAATCCAAAGACAAAAAACAAAACAGGCAAACAACAACAACAGCAACAACAACAACAACAACAAAACACCAATAGTTGCTGCTTTACATATTGATTTCTTCGAAGTGTGTGTTCAGGATAACACATACAGACATACAAGATTGATCAAATAACCCGTCATC
>PVLD010007574.1:0-90439 GCA_004027595.1 Dinomys branickii
TGTAGTGGCCTTCTTTATCTCTTTTGACTATTTTTGGTTTGAAGTTTACATTGTTTGCAAACATAATAGCTACCCCTGCTTTTTTCTGGGGGCCTGTTGCATGGAGAATTGTTTTCCAACCTTTAACTTTCAACCTATGGATTTCTTTTTGAGTAAAATGTGTTTCCTGTATACAGCATATCGTTGGATTGTGTTCCTTTATCCAGTCTTCCAATCTTTGCCTTTTGACTTTTGAGTTGAGGCCATTTACATTAATGGTTATCATGGTTATATGTTGGCTTATTCTAGTCATGTTATTTATTTGAAGTTTTCCTTCTTTTGCTGACTGTTTATTTGTTCTATTTAGGGAGTTATTTCTGTAGCTGTTCCTGGGATTGTGGTCTCTTTTTTCTCTGTCTAGAATATCTTTTAGTGCTTTTTCCAATGCTGGTTTGGCACTCATGAAGTTCTTCAGTTGTTCTTTGTTGTGGAAATATTTCTCCATTGAATTTGAGGGATAATTTTGCAGGGTACATCAATCTGAGTTGGAAGTTGTTTTGTCTTAGAATCTGTAGTATTGCTATCTTCTCTATAACTATTTCCTTTGTTGTTTTTGAGATAACTGAGTAACATGTGATTATGTAATACAGCATCCATTGTCAATCCCCGGGCTGGGGATATAGCTCAGTGGAATAAGCGCCTGCCTAGCAAGCGCAGCGTCCTGAGTTCGATCCCCAGTACCGCCATTGTCAATCCCCAACTTTCTCTATAATTATGTATTTCCTTATTGTTTGTGTTATTAGAGTTTATATTCTTTCATCTTTAAAAATTTTCAATTTTATTAGTATACATTCACAGTATTGATGAATGATTTCAACTGTGACCCAACTGCCAAGTATCATTGCGTAATATTTGGAGTTTACTCCAAACATAATGGGAAGCTGCGTGGCTGCTTGTGACCTCAGACCCCAACGATATAAAGAGGTGGAGTTCTCTGTCAATAGGACAGGACCCCTCCCCCCTTCTGGCACTACAGAGATCCTGCCCAGGGGATCTCTAAGTAAAAGGAAACAGCCCTGGGCAAAATTCTAACATTTCCACTGCCCTTCTGTTCAGTTGCTTGTCTAGAGCTGTATTTTTTGGTCACCTGCGTGCACTTTGCCTAAGCCCAAAAGAAACTGCATGATGTGAGAACAACCCCCCTCTCCTGAATGGAAGCTTTAGAGACATGCTCAGTTCTACCCCCCCCATCTGGGAGGATGGGTTCCCCAAATTGTCGGAAGACATCAATGGCCCAGAAAGCTGTAAGACTCAGAAGTCACATGCTTAGTTATGTGGGCAGACATAGGCTTATAACCACCCCTAGGACCAGGGTCAGAATTCCCCAGTTTCTGGGCCTGAAGTTGACATGAGCCGATTCAGATGTGAGGTTTGATGCCTAGTGATAGAGCATGGAGGAACACAGAAGCGGTATCTTCCTGTCACTCTTGTTTTTTAGCCTGAACCAAGCAAGGGACACCCAGCCCACACCCCATGTAGCTTTGTACTCAAAGACACTCAGGACTTTTAGGGAGAAACTCCCTATGTGCCACCCAGAATTAGAGCTGAGGGCACTGAGATGTGCCCAAGACTTTCAGCCTGCACAGAAGATTCTGTGATTAGTGGAAGCTCCGTATACTTTTGTCCATTGAAAGAGCAAATGAAAAGTTTGGAGCAGTGAACTCACAGCAGCCATACACTCTCCTCTAAATATCCCCCACTAAGGTAATGGTCAGAGAAAGACGTGACAGGAGTCTGAGTCCAGAAGTTAGCATGCAACCATGGATCTCACCGTGTCCTAAAGTAGTGAAATGCGTAGGAGAGGATCAAGTTAAAGGTCATCAGTGCCAGGTCGAAGGAGACTCCTGACCTAGGCTAGGATGAGCATGGAAAAGGAGAACATTAGTACAACCTATGTATCTACGGTGCTTTTCAGAAGCGTGGAAGAAAAACAATTCCCTGCACTGGCACAGACTAGGCTTCCAACATCTTTTGATGTGGCATATAACACTTGGGATTTTAAGTGTTCTTGAAAAGATCACTTCAGGAGACACTCAACCACTATCCTACACATTATCCACAGATCTACTACATAAACCTTTACAAAGGAAGCTGTTGGACTTAGCCAAAGAGCAATCTCAGCACCCACAGCTCCGGGTCAATTTGTGCACTTGTAAAGCAGGAGGCAGCAGAGTTCTGAATGTCTCACTAGAATGAACTCTAAAGGTTAGAAAGTCTGGCGTCACAGATTTGTTCTGTTTTAAATGAAGATTGTAGACTTGGATGGTGTCTTGGTTACTTTCTTGTTGCTGAGACAAAATACCCAACACCCAAAATGAAGGAAGGAAAGGTTTATTTAGCTTACAGTTTTGTGGAGGTTTCAGTCCATACTTGATGGTTCTGAGGCACAGTGGCACAGGGCAGAGGGCAGAGGGCAACAGTTCATGGCAACAGTACACAGCAAGGCAACAAGCACAAGAATAGAGGAATGGCAGCCAGCAGCCTCTTTCTCTCCTTTACAAACTGTCCACCGTAGGGTATAGCTCTCACACACATACACTCAATCCCCGCAAACTATCTGCCCTAGGGCAGGTATAGCTCAGACCCATAACCCTAGCATTGGACCATGGATCAGTCATAAACTCAAAGCCACCCCATAGCTGCATGAGGATTTGGGGGACAGGCGGACACAAACCATAACAGATGGTGAGACACCTGGTATGTACTTCCTTCTCGATGAGACTTTGGAGTAGAAGATTGTCATCTTCGCTGGACTGTTGCCAAATAGTATCCAAGTGGACCTGAATCTGAATGAGCTGAATTCAGGGCCCAGGTTATTTTATGGGACATTTTACATTCCAGGTTATCCTGGGATGGAAAGTTAGAAGGGCGGCTATCGATCTTATTTACTATGTCCTAATTTTAGACAGAGGTACAAGTGCTCAGAGGGCACCCAGGGAGGACCTTGAAATCAAACATGGTCTGCCTACACACATTCTATGTGGACCAACTATTAGAATAAAGAAAAATCTTTGATAGACTGAGAAAGGGAACTCCATGAAACAGTTGGGATCCATCTGCCAAGGTTTCATCACCCAGGGAGCCTCAGAGCTGGTGAACAATAGGACCGCTTCATATTCAGGGTTTTCTCTAAGCTTTTACTTCATCTACAACATATCTGGCCTTCTGTCACCATCCAAGTCCTGGTCATCAATGCCCTAGCCACAACACTCCTGTTACCCTGGCAGGATGACCACAAAAGCCTTACGTAGCAACCATCACATCACACTTCCCTAGCAACCAAAAGAACACAGCACTTGTTCTTTGCCATCGTTCATGGTGGGTGGGGAGTTGGACCATAGTTTCCATATTTGTTTCATGGAAAAGTAGAGCAATTTGGTTCCTAAAAGTCACTCTTACAGGACAGGAATTCTTTGGTTTCCCTTTATGAACTTTGACAAGCTGTGAATATGGCAGACCAGTGGAAAATCCCTACCTACCTTATATCTAGAGTCTTCTTCCCAAGAAATTCCTTGATGACCTGCTCTCATCCACCATCAAGGGATTTTTTTAATAAATGGACATACACATAGGTAGTGTGGTTACTAGTGCTTAGATTTGGCAATGACTGCATCCCATCTGTGCAGTGTATGGGTTTTGCAGTATACATGTGGCTAAACAGCCATTCAGGGAGCACTTACTGGTAAGGGGAAGCACTCAAGGACAACTCTGGAGATGCTCAGCCCAGCCATCAAGAACTTTATGGCTGTTCCCAGCCCGAGCTGAGGGGGTGGATGCCTTCTGTGCTTCCAGCAAATGTCTGAACAGCCTTCACAGGAAAGAACAAGTCTGCAGCAGCAACCTCGGCTGTACTTACTAATCCACCAGTGAATAATCCACCAGTGAGTTTGACACCAGTCTCTGGATTAAAACGATGTAGGATGTAGGGTGGATGTGAGGCTAGGCGGGGGCTCACATTGATCAGGTACTCCCTTCCTCTCAAGGGGGTTGGAGCCTTCTCTGGTTATCCATCTGCAGCCTCCCTGAGCTCAGTCAGTATGTCATGCTGGCAGGGTACAAAGGCAGGGTTCAGGGGAAATCTGCTATCTGCAGAAGGCAAGGACAAAGGAAATGAGTACAACACAGCACAATGACATCCTCAGGTGAGGTGGCACCCAGGTTCTCGTCTACCACTAAGGATGGACCCCACAAACCCAGTCTAGGTCTCATCTAGCAGAGTCAGTGTCTGCTGACTGATGCCCTCTTCTCACCCCAGTGCCAGTAAAGTCAGAAGCCCTCTTTGCTCGCAGAGCATGGGCATCCCCCTATCGCTGCTGCTGTATGCTGTGGGGAGGGGAGACATACCAGTGGAAATACAAACCCAAACAAAGACAGAAAGCCTGTGCACGCCAGACAATGGCAAAGCCAGAATGAGGGACACACGAACAGAGCACCCAAGGCTCTAGAGGATCTATGGGCACCGTGTGTAACAAGTCCACCCCAGAGAAGTCCTTACCATTAGAACTTGAGGGCCACTTGCAGTATCATCCAACTACAAATATGTGGACAATATTTGGACCAAAATTTAATTGCAAGAAAGTTGCTGTGCTGCTTGTGAGTTGAAGTATGACACCCTTCAATGGTTAAATAGCTTCTGTAATCAAACCTGCTGTTGTGATCTAATGTCTTGAAGATACACTGTGTTACCCCCCCACCCGATAAGTTATGTGATTCTAAGTTCAGTTAATGCTCCCAGGAAAGTATAAAGATGCGATTATGACAGAGCTCCAAGTACCTCCTATGACACAAGTTTATGAAGGAAACGGGTCTGCCTGCTTCAGAATAACGCAGGGATAATATCAGGCAGAAGGAACACATCCCCCCTACAGGGAACTTTTAGACTTTTCTCTCACCTGCTGGAGCATTATGGTTTCTAAAGTTTTCTATAACATTTAAAAAAGCCAAAGTCTTGACTGAGGCAGCCAGAAGACCAGCGCCTCATTTTAGCCCAAATGATTTTCTGACCCTCTTGACATTTTAACCTTTCCTCTGGTCTTGACAGTCTCATGGGCATTTCCCATAGTTTCATATTGATATTCTATACGGAAACATCACTCTTGATAGGACTGAGGTCTTTTGCTGCCTTCTGGCGTTTGGTAGAGAGAAGATGCCCAGCAGTCTCAAGTTAGAGGCCAACCATCCATAACAACTCTGCATCGACAGCAAGAAACTGAAGACAAACCAAAGGAGGTCACTTCATGAACACCGAGTCTCGGTCCATCTGACAAACAGGACCCAGTGGCAATGACAGGTGTCTTCCTATTTAGTAGAGGGAAGCTGCGGAGACGAAGTAGGCTTCCACCGAGTCAGCACAGTGTGTCCAGCGTCAAGGTGAGAAACTCAACGGTGCCCAGTGATGCCAAAAGAATTGCAGGTTGGAGCCCAGCCCTTCCTCCTAAGGATGGTTACAGTTGCCATATCCTTGTTCATCTGAAGACCATATGCAAGAGTTCGTGTTTGGAAATGGATAGGGCTCTGGTGAGCCCAGTTTACACATGGCTCTCCTTCTGAACAGCACTTGGTTTGCCGTTTCTGGAGTCGCAGGTAGACACTAACTGCCCATACAAATTGCAGCCCCCCTATGCTTATGGCATGCAGCTGCTCCTCAAGCACCATTGACATGGAAATGACAGCTACTTTCCTTTCCAGCAAGGTAGTCAAGACTCAAGCAGAGAGCAACAAGAGGGATCAGAAGCAAGTGGTCTGGTCTCTCAGGGTTCACACAAGATTGAGCGAAAATCAAGATGATGTGCAAGGGGCACAGCTTTGCTTGACCTATAGCAGGTCATTGGTATCCCTTTCCTGTGAGCCCTCAGGGCCTCTCCGTGGAGGCAAGAGAACCCAAGGAACAGAGAGGAGTCACAGAAGCAAATTAATCACCAGCTTTTCTGAGGCAAAAGCCTAGGACATAGCAGGTCCACCTGAAGGGTTCTCATTCACAACCCAGATGGCTTTAGCTCAGTGTCATCTGAGGTGCCAAGCATAGTGGTTAAGCTTTTTCTGTGTGAAATTGAAATTCTCAGTTGCCAAAGAGGTTGCTGCCTGTTTTTCAGCAGTCCTAACTGCAAGCAGGAAAAAACAAGGCTATTTTTGTGACGTTGCATGTCTAACTGTACAGAACTGAAGAGAGAGACAGATTCAATAAGTACAGAAAACTCCACTTTTGGCTCTCAGGTGTCCCCAGGCTTTCTCCTGTCCAGTTAGTTCCCTATAGAAGGACCATTCTAGTGGCCCCATGGGTTTCCTTCCTACTTGCTGACCAGAATGATGCCATTTCTTGTCAACTGAGTGCACACAGGACTTGGGCTCACAAAAAGCTGTTACCTCCAAGGGTGTCATCAAGGACATTCAGCCCAGTGAAGAGAGACATTAGCTGCATAAAAGCCCTGGAGGTGTTTTTCAGATTGATCCCAAGCCCCTCCCTTAAAAAAGTTGAAGAGCTCAATAGTCCAAGTCAAAGGAGCCAGAAAGATATGACAGACTGTTTAACCAACATGTGTCTCATCATGTATGTCTGGGACAGATTCAGGAGAAGGTCCAATCTCTATTTCTAAGGTTCATCATCTTGCTAAGATGAAAAAGTTGTGACCACAAGGTAAGTGATTTGATATCCCCCTGGAAAGCTGGATCCTATGAGGACAAGCTCCAGGTAAGTCATTGCACCAAGGAGGTGAAGCTCATAGCCTTTTCAGATGCAAACACATTGGGTCAAGGTTGAGAAGTTTGGTTTGGGTTTAACCCCTTAATGACCAGTTTCGAGAAGGCTCAGGGTTATTCTGCTGTGAATGCCACCTCACTTGGTCCTGTAGGGCAACGGTAGGCCCTAGAAGATGAAATAATGCTTATGCAACTTGACTGAGGTGGGAACGGCCTTATCAAATCAAGGTGGGCCAAGTCTCAGGTTCATCCATGGATGTGTTAGAAATGCTGATCATTTCCTCAGATACCCTCCGGGGATGATCATGTTTGTATTTGCTGAGCCTTGACTAGAGTCTCACCCTATTAGACAGCATCAGCCATATTCCTTGCTTGTTAGACATGCAAGGAAACACTTTTCCTCTAACACCATATTACATACCCCCCACTCGACATCTTGATAGAATTAAGTGAAACATTTTCAAGGACATCAGACACTTATATAGCATTGTAAGTACCCAGCAGGAGAGGAATATTTATAATGGAAAAACCTTCAGTCTCACCAAGCAGTAACCTCAGTAGCCCTGGGGCAGGATATTTGGACATGTTCCTCCAGACAGGGCACTGTAAGATGCCCGGAACCTCCACGGGAGTCTTTCCTCGTGGCACTCAACCAAAATTTAATCAGAAGGAACCAGTGAAGAGTCCAGCGGGTCTTACATGTTATGCCAAATTCTCTACTAACCTCATAGAAATTTGGAAGAACACATAGGAGGACCCACCTAGAACTTTATAGCCCATCTTCCAGACATGTGGTAGAGATGCTTGGAAACAATCAAGGTGAAGTCCCCACTGGAAGGCCTGGTCCTGTTCATGTACTTCCAGCATTTTGAACGTTTCCACTTTTGGGGAAAAGAAGTGTCCAGGAGGGGAGATACGGGAGTTCCATAAGGAGAATAGGTACAGGCCAAAAAGTAAATTCATTAAAAAACCCTCATGCGGGTCATCAGGACTGGCTAACTAGGGCCTTCTCTCATGTCCAAGAGAGGGAATATGGACTTCCATAGGGTACCTGGGATCTGCCAAGATTCTATCATCCACCAACTCATGGCAAGCAAGATGTGACAAAACCAGGTTCCTCTGGTATATACTGCTCCAAACTTTCATGGATCACGTGCTGCAGGCTCAGAACCAAGCTCAGGTGCAGAGCGCATTATAGGAAAGGCCTCTATGAGGTGGGGCTGTGGTAAGTCAGCTTTTGTCATAACCATCTCACCTTTAGCTCACGTTTAGAAAAATACTAGTGAAACTCGCCGAGTGCTTTTCATATCGCTGCAATGTTCCCACCTTGATCAGGATACCAGCCTGGTATATAGCTTGTCCACTGGGGCTACTTGTCTCACTTTGGCAGAGCAAAGGCTTTCAGTAGTGACTGATCGCACACTCATCCAGAGACCACGAGTATCAGTTTCTGATGCAATGTCTGCTCTTCGGGATGTTTATCCTCCTCCATGGTTGAGAGCAGAAACCCCACTGTTTCCCTCACCTTTCATCTAGGGATCTATCATTAATACAGGTCAGCTAAGCTACTAAGAGTCAAAGCTCATGATGCACCTTTCATCTCTCTCCACCTGGCATCTAGTACTCTAATCCCAGGAAGTTCCGATGACTCATACGGTAGTTTTAAATGAAGCAACCTTTTGGTCTGTACCTATTACCCATGATGGAAAGATTTAGAGGTGATTGCATAAGTATTTCTCTTCCAAAGGCAATATCCTAAATATACAGAGACAGTCTAGGAGCAATTACTCAAGGAGAGCCTTAATGATGAGCAGTTCAACAGTATTTTCACTACCAAAGCAGAGAGGAAAGGTCACTCAGAAGGGTATTTATCTCCCTCTCACGCAGAGAAGTCAGATTCCTACTGCGGCAACCTCAGCTACATTCAGCATTCCCACCCTGAGCTTTTAATTCAAGATGCCTTGGGCAAAGATGGCACACGCTCCTTGGCAGAGGAGTCTCGGGAGTCAAAGAAGAACAGTACCATCTGAAATTTAATGGTCAGGTACCTGACAGTTCAGTGCTTCAGCACAGTGAGCCTTTTCTTTATTGCATGCAGCTTCCTCACCCTAAAAGAAGGGCCACCATCTCGCTCTCTCAGGGTTGGACAGTCAAGTGCCACACGTGTTGGGAAATTTAATGTTCATGGGAGACTTGGAGAAAGAAAATGAGAAAAATATCAAAAAGATTCTCTTGGTGACATCAGGAGCAAGTTCACAACTGCTCAAGTCCATGCCTCATGTTGGCAAAGTTGGTGCTGTGCCTCTGGCATCACATATAGTGAGCCTTTTCTGGGTTGTAGGTTTAAGATTTTCTTCTGTATAGAATTTTCTAGCGGCCCCTACAAATGGAATATATAGCTAACATGTACATAGGATCTTGAGCAGGCAGGTCATCCTTTGTAGAAGCACCATCTGAGGAAAGATGGGAAATTCTGATGTTTAAAGAACACGTGTTGTGTTGGCCACTTGCAAATGTATAGATCATATTTGGATCCAGATTTGAGTAGTCAGTAGGAAACTATTGAAGTTTGACACCTTACATTTATTGTGATATCAAGGAAGTCTGATATTTTTCTTTGATGGTGCTATAAGTGTGGTCAGAAGTTAAGCTGTGCATACATAACACAGCATTGCATAGAAGTTGAAGCCAAATAGGCACTTCAAAAATGGTGGGATAAAGTTGAGTGGAAACACCCAGGATGAGACTGAACCAGGGTTCTTAAACGTGGTCTTATGCTTGAATAGAGCTGCTTTTCTGGTTAGTTCTGTACTTTGCAATTTATAATTTAATTTTGCTACAACAAATTTTTCAAAGCAAAACCAAAGGCTTTCCAAGCCACCCAGGAGAATACCAAGTGCTGCACCCCAGCTTTGTACAAACTGCACTGAAATGTATTTTTATGGTCCCGAGTGGGCATCATGCTGTTTAAGGAGTGGTGAATCTCCCACCTGTGTAATTACACACTTGGCCTGCACAAGCCTGTTCCCTTCCACAGAACTCTGAGTGCACTTTGCCTTCTGCTAATTTGAACAAGTTTCCATTAGTGTCTTGAATTCATGACAGTGGGTCTCCACTAACACAAAGGTCTGGTAAGGCAAACCAAACACATTCCGACACTCAGCACTGACTCTATTATACAAGTGACAGGGGCAATGACGAGGGTCTCCCTGCTCAACAGAACACCTGGGGAAAGTTCAGTGCAGACACCAGCAAAGGGCCTGATCCACTAGGAGGCTCCCAAAGTCGCACACAGATAGACTTCAGAGTCACGGTGAATGAGACATACTCGGGGAATGAGAGCTCAAAGGGATGCTCAAGAACATGCAGGGATGCCAGTGCCGCCCTCTGTCCAGGAAGAGCTTTCATATTCAAGTGTCAGGTGCCAGGTTCTCAGGTTCCTTGACTGAGCTGACTTGGCTTAAGGAAGTGGATCGGGGATTGTTCACACAAACTTGGAAGTGCCAATCTTAGGCTTTAATGCTGGCATCTTGGGCAGATGCACTTTTGGCCTCCGAGCAGAGGCTGAGGCTCGAGGGCAGCTCCTCCCCAGTTTCCACATGGACACAGTTCCATTTTCTCTAGCAAAGTGATGAAGAGTTACAGAAATTGAGAATGAAACAGGTAAAAGTGAGAGGCTTCATTACTTCTCCAAATACCTAGACTAAGAATTTACGGGTCATGATTCTTCATAAATATGGTCCAGCTTTGCTCAGCTTAAAAAAGCTCATTGCTGGCCTCTCGTAAACTTTTACATGAAAACAAGTGGAGTGAGAAGCCACACTGTATGCAATAGTAGCATAAACAGCATTTCCTGTCTAAACCATAGCCGCAGTTGAGTTTGTTCCTTCCTCCAGAGAGGAACTCTCATTGATCCAGTCCTACCCAACCAGGCATTGCCCCTCTGGGAGCCGCTTCCCAAGTTGTCAAAGGCAGTGGCCGAACTTTGTCTTTTGAAGACTAGAAAAGTACTATTTTGCCACAAGTACTATGACCTGCCGTGTAGGGAACACCATCTCCAAACCCTAGAAAGCTTCAAAGGTGCTTGTGACTGACAAAATGCTGAAGACAAGGGAGGCAGAGTTTGCGCAAGTCAGGAGATGCTTCGTTTACCAGACTGGGAGTATTTCCAAAGCGATCTTGCAGACCATCTGCACTCCCAACCTACAATTCTCCTAAATGGAATTTATTCTGTCCCATGGAAAAGAACTCGATTTGCTTGTACAGAACGTCATTTCTGTCACCTAGACACACAAGCTTCTGTGTGCTCCAGCCTTACATGCGCTCCAAGGGTGTAAAATGGAGTTCAGGTCAGCGAGATCTTTTGCACCAGTCTCACAGAAACATTCATAAAAGCCTCTATTCTCAAGATGCTCTCCAAGGAGCAGCGTTTCCTGATGTTAAGACCTTAATGATACAGAAACCCAAGGGGTTCAAATCTCCTATCTGGCAGGCATTTAAGCCTCCAAAATCTATAGTTAGATTCAAAATCTGTCCTATCCCTGGGGTTGCTAGCAGCTCATACCCCGATGACCCATTCAAGGTGAGCGTGTGTGGAGAGCAGGAGGTATGGCAGCAGTCCTATGTCCCTGTGCTTCAGTCAAGGGACTGTCAGATTTATCTCTGGTGGCTAACAGTGGCAAGGCCACACGCCATGTGTCATTGTCACTAACAAGTCACAACACACTTGTGACTTCAGAGTGCCTTTGGATATTTAACGCTGAGCTCAGACTTTGATTTTTGCTCACAGAAGTACCTGATTCAAGAAGGGCATAATTGTTCTAGGTTAGCGGGGAAAAATCCCAATCCAACCCCAGCTATCAAAGAGAAGCAGCTTTTCAACTGGATTTGAGAATCAGTCTCCTTGGTGCACAGAGTACAGCTGATCTCTGCACTGGACATCTTCCATCTTAAAATCTATATGACTCTTCAGGAATGCTGTCAGTTAGGAGTTCAATTACTGCCGTTAATGAGGAATCTTTACTCCAGTCTGTGATGGTAACTAAGCTTCCCTGGAAAGTAACAGGATCAATTATGTAGCGATGTGGCAGAGAAAATTCTTGACCTCTGTAAGAGTCATCAGTCTGATGTGGCCATATATGTGGCATGTGTGAACTATTAGTACCCACAGTTCTGCATGCTTTATAGTTTACTCAAAAGCATAACTCCTGGGGCAGTGGAACCCACCCAGCGCTCATTTAGTTTTTCAAATATCACTTCCTCTGGAAGGAGCTCCTACAATTTCGATAAGCTAACTATGGTTCTGCAGCGCAGTGCAAGGAGAGCACGGGCAATGTTGTGCCCTGCCACGAAGTTCACAAGGAATATTGGGCAGTATGAAACAGTCAGCTTCAGGGAACTCTTGGACAAGTATTTAAAAAGGCTACAAAAATGATTAGGATAATTAGTCTACCATGATGTTCCAGTTGGAGGTGGAGAAATCTTCAGGATTGTTAAGTGTACACTGGATTAGACATGTTACCACCTCAGAAAAGTGTTAAGCTGAAAGATTTTGGTGGAGTATTAGGCAAATCATTTAAGGAATCCAATCCACTCCACAGCTTAGTCAAAAGGTGAACAGGGCGATGTTTACCCTCCGTTAAAATCAGCCTTGCCTTCTCACTAGTAGCATCCCTTGTCATGTGCCTCCATGCAGGCTGCCATCAGTATCCACCAGCTATGTGGGTTCTTGCCAAGATGTGGGACTTGAACATGGTCATATGAAACTAGTGACTTCCCAAGTCAAAGGTTACTTTTCTTGGTCCTTTCCCTTGCCTAGAAGGCATGACTGGAAGTGATTAAGAGTCCACTGGAAACCAGACACTGCCTTTCTCCGCATGCTTCGTCAGGTCCCTGTGGTACAGTATTGTGTGAGGGGACAAGCTTCTCTGTAGTGCAGCCCCTTAGTGACTAGGACCCTAGAAAAGTTGCAGACATGGGACCTCCATGGACCGAGGGAGTCTTTACTATCCAATTGCTTCTTGGATACAAAAGTCGGGGGAAGCTGGAATTTCCTCCAGCCAGCTAAGAGACTAAAATGCTTTGTGCCACTGCTCAATATGCTTGTACAGAAACAAGCCCAGTAATAGCTTAGGCCAATGAGGCCATGTCTTGAGAGCAGAAGCATTGAGTACATACTGCTGCCAGGACATCTTTTCTCAAAGTACTTTGATTTCTCATCGAGCATCATTGAAATGGCCTTTAATGTGGCACATGGGTATTTTGTAACACTCAGACTTGAAGTCAGGCCAAGCAGTAAATGTTTCCCTATTTTTTAAAACTTATGCAATACACAAAGTTGCAAGAATTACACAAGTACACCAATCCTAGGATAGTTTGAAAGCTAGTGCAACCAGAAGTCTCTAACCAGAGGCACTTTATAGAAAACAAGACCTCGTACACCTAGAACTGGGGGGGGGGTGCAACCCTTGCCAGGTGGGTTAGAATGGAGAAGACTGGTCAACAGTTGGAGTTTCCAATCTAGTGTTCTCTTACTCAGGGCTATTTAAGTTCCTTTGCTGTTGGCTGACTAGGACCACCATACTTAAGTGTGCTTTCCGTCTTAGTAGGCATGCAGTGAGGTTCTTTCTGCACAGCACTGTCATGGTGCATATTTCTAGGTATGGCAGAAAGGCTCTGGTGCCACCTGATTTCTGAGACTTTGGTGAAAGATCTTCAGTGGGGTGTTTTAATACTTCTCACGGCATCTTGAGATCACTCCCACGTGTAAAGCAATTATTTTAGTCTGGAGAAGATGAAGATGGAAAAGGTAGGTTAACATGAGTCTCCCCAAGAGTCTTCCAAGGTCAGATGGTCTGACAACTGCAAGAACAAAAGAGGCAGTGTTGACACAGCTGTAGCCATAGCCAGTGTGGACTTGCAGGCATAGCATCATTCCACCTCCCAGCACCCCTGTAAAGTCAGCTTAGGGACAGGAACCAGGTCAGCAGGCAGGAAACTGAGCAGAGTTTCTGTCCAAGGCCAACTGAAGACAGTGAAGACTGCTTCAAGACAGGGAAAACTTGAGAATCTAGCAGAGGAGCCATTTCACTTCCTTATGAGCTAAAACAGTTTCTTCAAATCATTCTCTTAGCCAAACACTAAATTTGACTATAGTATGGTAAGGGCTGCCAAATGGACCAACCCCAAATGGCTACTGATCTATGTATCTCCTCAGCAAAAATGAATAGTCTATCCATATATGGCCATTTCCCAAGCAGCACCCCAAGGCAGGGAACAGAAGTAGCAATGTGGAAGAGAGGCCACAAAGGTTCACTTCCTCTGTTCTGTTCTCTTGAAAGGAATCTAGATGGAGGCTTCAGAACATCAGATGTATCAGAGGTAAGCAGATATCTAAAATATCATCCACTGAAGAAATGGAAATAGTCATCAAGGAAATTTCTCAGGCAACATGGTTGTAAGCTACCCTTGCAAAGTAGGTGGGTGGATACACGATGCTACAGCTGCAGAAAGTTTGGCGGTCCCTGGTCACTGGCCATCATGACTAGCATTATGACCACAGCCCCTCTGGTGCCTGCCTGCCATGGCCTGGCCCAGCTTCTTTCTGCATAATGACATTCCTACAGACCTTATTGTACACTATGCTGAACTACTGACCATAGCAAACCATGTTTAAAAATGCAGACCTGGGGCCTGTAGCGCATGTGGCTTTCTACCCTCCCACCCTAACCCTACTTGTGCCACAGTGGCTGCCTCCAATTCTGCTGCAGTCAGTAGGAACCCCAGGCAAGGTGCTATTGGTCTTAGTCTTGGATACCACCATTGGGATTGGCTGATTCTGGAGGTATGAGAGCAAACCCACCAATGACCCTCCGTTCTTGTCTGTGACAACACATCAGCTTTTCTTTCCATAGCTTCAGCCTAAAGCCAAGGGATTTTTAACTGTCACTGAAGTAGAAACCACCACCTAGTAGGAAGCAGAGTTGCAGCCACTATAAGGCAGCATGTTGCTCAGTTTTCCGGTTGGCACACATGCCTCTGGCTCAGGACGCCCTCAGGAATTTAGAGCTTGGGAGATGAAAGACTTTTATTTCAGATCATAACCATCATGAATGGAGCTGGGACTGGTTGTGCATTTGTCTTTATGATTTATACTCAACCCAATCTTGGTTTGACCTGGCTATATTATTCCACCTGTAGGCAAAAAAAAAAAAAAAAGACTCCTACAAATCTAAAAAACGCCAGTAGAAGATCGATCACTTCTGGAAATTCAACCACAAACGTGACTTTCCCAAACTTTAGTGACTTGTCTTTCTGGTCTAGGGTGACACAGGCTTTTACATTTCTTACAACACAGAAAATTGCAGTGTTCGCTATCAACCATTAGTGGAAAGAAATGCTCATCTCCATAAGGCATCTATAGCGACATTTAATGATTTTCAACCAGGAAATCAAGGCAGCTGAGAAAATTCCCTCCTGGGAAGCAATAGCCTCTTTATTCTTTAGGGCTGTCTTACTGAAGACTGCAGCATCTATCTCACACGTTCATTGTTCAGATTCTCTGTAAGAATCAACTACACTAAAACTTGCTGCAAGGTTCCAATTTTACACAAATATTTCTTGCTAAAGAATGTGACAGGAGGAAAAAAGTGACTTTAGTCACTCAATGCAAGATGCAAGCAAAGCAAGCTGGAGGAAGATATGTCAACTTTAGCAGAACCCATGCTTGCCAACTCAGACTTGTGAGATGAGACAGTTGGATCTCCCCTCAAGGCCCCTTATTGTGACCACTTACTGGAAGAAAGCTCTCAGTGGTCAGTCCCTGAGTGTGGGCTTGCTTTAAGTTGAAGACAGCCATCTCTTATGTTACTTCTTCCCACATAGGCCTGGATAATGAGTGGTCAACACAGAAATGCAGGGCCAATGCTCTCCCCTCTACTGGGACCATCCAACCCCTCAAGATCCCTTGTGGGTGAGCTAAGGCTTCTGCCAAGTGCACACAACCCTTTACCTCTTGCCTACCTGATCCCTTTTCAATCTTAGTTTCAACAGGGGTCATTTCCTAGAACAATCTGGATGCTGGCTGTTGCTTGGGCTCTTACCTCTTAGCTAGAAGATTCTCAGATGGAGGCCAAATGTCCTTCATCCTATTGCCTAGTACTGTATAGAGTACCAGAGCCAAGGGTTTTGGCACCTCTGCTGCACACACTCCAAATTTCAAGATGTGACAATCAACTGTCTTGGGACATTTTGGAAAGCAGAGCTGCCATATAGGCAGAAGATACATCTACTTCTGTCCCACGGAGATTAGAACAAAGTGTGCCAGTTACAGCAGGGGTGGGGGGGCTCCTGCACAGTCTCGGGATACAACACAGGCTCTGGATTTTACTAGAGTTCTTTTCCTACTTTAACATGCTGGTCTACTTTGCCAGAAGCTGCATTCTGTTCTCAAAGGTAGATGCCGAAGCTACTTAGCACACACCTATGGGAGACTGATCTCTCTTGTATCTCAAGCCAGTTGGTAGCGTGTCTAGCATCACTTATGGGAGTTTCAGCCACCACTTGGCAGATAGTGAGAATAGCAACAACCATGCTAGAGAATTTGGGGGGCTTTAGAGAGGCACCCCTGTCTCAAGTTCCTTTATCTTCCTAGGTCATCTTTGTATTGAGCACAAAGGCTGAACACAGGGCTCACAGCACTGGACCATCCCCCATCCAGTGCGCTGAGCTGTGGACAGATTAGCTACAAGTGGACCATTCACCCAAGCATGCCCAGTTGTATGCTGTACTGCAGCTGTTACAGCAGGCAAACATGCAGCTCCACACACATTTTCCTCCTGAGGTAGGTTTGTGGTAGGTGAAAGGCACATCAACTAAAACAGCACTGGGTAGAAGCTTTAAACATCAAATGGTCAGGAAGTTTGATGTCAAAGAAAACTGCAGAAGTTGGTATAAACACCACAGGCGATCCTGTTTTGTGGTCCTCTCCTCTTCGAGCTCAGGTCTTAGGGATCCGAGGCTCAGTTCAATGGCACACTTTCATACAGTGTTCTGGAGACCAGGACTTAAGACAGTGTTGCAGCGGTCTCCTTGGGCTTGTTTATGCATCAAGCATTTCTGCCCTTTCTCTGGTTGATGTAAATTTCAAGAGCCACTTTCTCATTTCTGGCTGTGTGGTGCAATGAGAGACAGACTATCACATCTGGATAAAAATCTGGAATCTTCCATGAAAATTTAGAAAAGGCATTCAGCTCTATTTTCTGGGGGTGTTGACTCAAGTCAGTGCTGGTATCAGTTCCTTAAATGGCCAAGTAGTGGTATGACGTCAGGATCTGGACTGCTGGCAGGGAAAAGCTACAGCCCATTGTGTGTACTGAGCTCTGCAGTATGTTGTACACCAGTGGTGGTGAACCTATGGCATGTGCGCTACAACAGGCTGTTTGTATCATTAAAAGGTTCACTGTTGCAGGTTGTTAGAACAGCAGCCTTTTCCTGTCAGGTCTCTGGGAGTTTCAGAATTAAAGATGCCACGATGTGCAGCATGCTTAGATTCCTAACCCCATTTGAGTTACAGGCATAAAGATTATGTAAGTCCTGAGTCTTTTGAGACATGCTCAGTCCGATTCCCTAAGACACTATTATTTGAGTCCCTGCCATGGTGCCAGCTAACGTTTGGTGGCCTGAATGTTTCCCCAGGAAACATGGCTGAGTGCTATATATGTGGAAGGCAGGTGCAAAGGGGTGGTGCAGTCCACGGAAAAGACAACACCCATCGAGTAGCATCAGAGGCAGGGAGCCAATCCCACTCTCCAGCCCTGGAACTTTAGGCAAGAGGGGCTATGCCTAGACAGGCTAAAACTTTCAAGATATCACTTCTTTAGCTCAGGCTTAACTGCATAGCTAAATTGGAACCTGGAGGCTGAGACAAGTATCTTTGGTGGGTCTGCCTGTTCTGTGCACATCCCCAAATGAACATGGCAAGAGGGATCTGTGTAGCCATGATTCAAAAGGTGAACAGAAGTGGTCAATATAACCTAGCCAAAGCCAAGAACACTAGAGAAGGACCAAAGGACCTACCTCTTTGCAGAGCAAATAGTCACTGAAGGTTTTCACCTGGCTACAAGCAGAGTTATCTATAGCACAGACATTCCCCTCACCCCACCCCAAGTCTCGTCTCAGGCCCTGGGCATATATTCCATCTCATCTCAACTATGGTAGGAACACATCTTGAATGCTCCAGTTGTGTAGCAGATTGAACCACTGCGCTGATCTACAGCTGCAATGTCAGCAAAGCCACAATACGCTCACCAGCTGCCTACCAACTTTGGTCCGGGTCAACTAGGAGTATTGAGGTATGTCTTCAGGAAGATCCTTGGCCCAAATTGTGATGCCATACAAAAATCTGCTTCAGTGCTGGGTATTCAAGGTAACTGTGATAAAGACTTAGTGTAAGAACCACAGTATGAAATTTGGTAAGGAACGAAACCCCATTACCAAGACCTGCTAGAGATGCTTCTCCACTGATTTCTAGGATTTCTAGTGGCCATGGCCATAGCCATAGTTCATAGGAGCCCTCAATATCCAGCTCTCCAGAAGAGACAGAGCTAGAGTTTAGCTCATCATTGAATTCCTAGCATTGCTGTATTCAGAGAATTCATCTGGGGTACTTGGAGCCTCCTTGGGGCTTTATATTCTATAGCACAGACCAATCTGTAAAACTGCGCACCTTACCTGGGGAAGATGATCCCAGGAGTCTACAAGACCTCCCCCCACAGGGTGCCTTCAGTGACATGGACATCCAGCATGACTAATGACAGCTTCTAGATCTGGAAAGGACATTTCCTGGTTGTGTATCTGATTTTTTCATTTCAAATCATGAACTCCCTGAGCCCAGTTTTCTTACAGGCAGTAGTAGAGTCCATGCAAGAGATCGATTTCCCTTTGGTTTTTACAGCCATTATATACCCAGCCAACTCTGGACAATCCAGATTGATTACATCAATGATATCCCATGAATATAACACTTCAAGACTTGTTGAAAGCAAGGAAGATCACTTCCATCCTATTAAAGTTGCTAAACCATACATTGG
Source organism: Dinomys branickii (assembly GCA_004027595.1). Lineage (NCBI taxonomy): Eukaryota > Metazoa > Chordata > Mammalia > Rodentia > Dinomyidae > Dinomys > Dinomys branickii. Next base: position 18,825 of record PVLD010007574.1, read on the forward strand.
GAAATTAAAGATAAGCCCTATCTTTGACAGTACTGCAGCACCAAGAATTAGTCACAAAACTAAGTAGGCACTTGATCACTCCTTTTTTACATTTGATCACAAAACAGTGTTGAAAGTATTGTTCCTTTCCAACCAGTACACTGAAAACCTGAAGCAGCTCAGGGACTGAACTTACTCTTGGAGGGCGATAGTTGTCGTCACTACCAGTGTGCCCAGCCATTTGACAGGCAGCACGGGCCTCTGCACAAAGGTGGCCACTGCTACTTCTAATAGGCAAGGGAGGAAACAGCAAATGCCGAGTTTGCCAAAGATGCCGGGAGGCTACTGGGTAGGCAATCTCATCACCACTCCACCCACCAATCCACTGTGACTCAGCCCACAACAGCGGAAAAGGCTGAACTATAGTCAGGTAAGGAGCACATGTTCCTGTATCTGGGATCCCCTCTCCTCCCAGGTCTGACTGTTACTTTTCTAAGCAGAAGGAAGTTCTGCCTCAAAGATAGGAGCTCTCACATCAGTATGAGGTCTCGGCCGCCAGTCAGCCCTGGCACACCTGAGGGGGAAGTAACAATGCCATTTAACCCTTTCTCATCTCCCAAGGGGCCAAGAGCTGGGAGCCTGTCCCTGAAAGAGGCCAACATAGGGTCCTGGCAGGTTACGTGTCAGTCACATATGTCATAGTTGACAGAAACAAGAAACAGCTCTATTAAGACATATGGAGAGCTCCTTTTTTCTAAGCTTGGGGAAGAAAGATCTGAAGAAACCAGATGGAAGATGGAGCTCCAGGAAAATAGAAGATAGCTCAGTTCTCTGCCCCTCAATTCCACAGTACATGCTGGGGAGTGGAGGCATGAAGGAATGCTGAGGAGAGATGCTGCCTGGTAGGGGAGGCTCAGGCATCACAATGGCTCTGGGTACTAGCCTATGGAGGGAAGTCAGACAGGAAGACAGGGAGAGGCCCATTAGGTACCCAACCCTGTGAACAGGGAGCAGGTGGGGAATCTGGAGGCTGTCCTTTTAAATAATCCTGGGGGGGGGGTGCCTTCTGATCTTTGTACTTCCTGGATCTGATGGCTTTGGCATTTGACTTTAATCCTTTCTTTCTGCACTGATGCAAAACACCAGCCCCCTTTTTCTTTGGGACAGGGATTTCTCTGCCTCCCTAGCAGCAGGGAAGCAGACTTTTGTCCTCATGGGTTAGACGGTCTGCTATCCAACCCCAAAGCCAGAGATTGGAGCCTCTGTCAGCTCTCATTAAGGGTAGAGGCAAGGACACTCAACTCCTCCAAAGTGGCAGATACTGGATAATCGTCTCCATGGGGAGCTGGGACAAGGCAGGGCGCCCCGGACCCAGTGCTCAGGCTCATTAAGGACAGATGTAGGTGATATCACTCATCTCCTTGCACTGAGCAGTCATGACTAGCTTTGTTTCGGTCCCTTATGGCCTAGAAACTAATTGGTTCTGGGCATGGAGGCTCCATGTTGCTGAATGCAGAGACACCAAAGCCAGACATCAGAACAGTAGATAAGCAGTGTAAGCTCCCTCCAAAGGGACTCTTAAAACTCATTGTTTGGGCCTTTGCTTAGGGAAGTTGGACTGATCAGCCTAACTGCAACAGGCTTGGAAAGCTTTCAGTTTGATCATTCAGGTTATACGAAGAGCCCATGCCAGCCAAAACAAGATTACCAGCTGGAACTAGAGCAGAGGACAGCATCTTTGGTGACAGACAGCTTTGCCTTCCTGGCATTAGGTACCCAGTACAGCACCATGGTCTAGATATGTGCTCAGAGAAGGCAATTGAGAAACCAACATACTGCATCCTGAGAGAAGATGCCAGAAAAGGCGAGAGTGGGGGTGTTGTGGGGTCAGAGTAAACCAGCCCTGTTAGCTGGCTATACATCAGATCAAGTTTGCTTGTCTGACATCTAAGAAAGCATCAGTGCCTCCACTTTTTATTCATCATTCTGGACTGGGAGGAGGTACTTCAGTTCCATAAAACTTCCTAATAGGATGGATTTCCATATGCTCCCCCAAACTGAGATCTCTACAAACGGGAATTTCCTACTCAAGTAGGCCTAGCCGCACTGGAGAGTCCAAGGGAAATGTCTAGAACCCGGCATAATACTGGCCCAGAGGGCAAAGAGTCCCCCGGAAACCAAAAGAGAAGTGGCTCCCATACTTAAATGGACAAACCTACTCTAGCTGAGGCGAGTCAGCAGCGGCCCTGTGAGTGTGACATGTCTACCTCCAAAACCAGTGCGTCCTTCACCCAGAAACTGAGCTCCGGAGGTCTCGGGAGCACAGCAGCCTCCTCCCAGAGAGCACTGTGAAGATCTGCTTTGGACACTCTACAGATCCACATGTCATAAAGGCAGCTGTCCTCCCCCTGCAGAGAACCATGACAAGGGAACGGGCAGCTGGGCTCTGGATGGGTTCAAAGGGAAAATCCAGATTGCTGAAGGCTGGGAGCAACAACCTAGCAAGCAGGCTGCACATGAACACAAAGCCCTTATCAAACTCTGCAGAGTCCAAGACCATGCTCGTTCAGTGGAGCTAAGGAACAGGTAAGCCACCTCGTTTTCATTGTATCATGAGCTAGGTTAAGCATTCAAACTCACAAATGTATTTTTGATGCAGGCTAAAGACTTAGAGTCATTGCCATGGATGCAAAGGCACAGTAGCTACAAACCAGCTGGATAGATGTGGATCCCTCATACCTGCACGGGCCATTCTCAAACACTCCCAGAGGCCAAGTCTGGTGGGATCAGGCAGGGTCCCTTTGTAGCTCATGGCCAAGAGACCTTTAATACTGCTTAACTCTGCATAAGAGGTAGAGGTCTGCACTCCCGTCTGCAAAAATGTGCTTGCCTGTTTCACTGCAGTGCTGAAGATTAAGTGAACTGTGCCATCTCATTTCACAATGAGGAAATTGGGTACATTACTCAACATCTGTGCCTCAAAATCTCCCTGCCAGCCCCACCTTAGGCAGGCTTCTCACTTAGCTTACCTGGTCCCAGTCTATATTTGACACTAAAATCATGCTTCCTTTAGCATACACAGGCCTTACAGGTCCTACAGTGCTCACATGCAAAGGGAAATGCTTTTTATTGCTGTGGGGTTAACCTGCAAGGGATTATAGATGTGAAAAGGCACTCTTACACCCATTGCTCACATCAAAAGTGAGGCCCTATGTATACCTTTGAGGGCGGCCACCTTTAACTAGTGCACATCTGTTAGACCGATGGGTTTCATCAGAATGTTTCTGTGCTGTATAGGACATGCTTGGATCATATCTATGCCTGTTACCCTATTCTTCTCATGCCCTTCCCTCCTCTCCAATCATCTCCCTTCTGTTTTCAGGCCATATTCTCCCCAGACATCACTGAGCGCAAACACTAAAGCTTGTCTTTGTCAGTGCCCTATAACATTTCCTCCTCTTTGCAGGGATGTGTTCCTATGTGGGTTTTTCCAAAAAGAGCTAATAGTTGTAGCAGGGATGGCCCAGACGGGCAAGAGATTTGTGGGTACTAGGTGCTACCAAGTACCGTCCCTAAAATTCAACCTAGAGGCAGCCACCATCTCTCACTTGAAAGCCTACAGACTGAAGCCCTTTATGATTGGGGTCATACATAGGATAGGAACAGATAGCTAAATAAAATAGGATCCGTTTTCCATGCATAATGGTATCAACTGTGTGAAGTACATCTTTGTGCCCAGAGAGGGAAGCGACCAGGTAGTAGTTTTACAGATCCTCCCTGCTCTAATGTTTTGCGCTCAAAATTTATATCAAAATTCTCTGGAATGAAGTAAGGAGTTGCTTGGAAGTTCACTGGGTAGCAATAAATAGAGCTCAGCCCTCTCTTACAAACCCAGAGACTGTCGGAGAACAACCCAGTCTCACTTTACTAAGCTGAGACTGCATGTGGAGGTAGAGTGGCCTCCCAGGGCTCTGTCCCCATCTGCAATCATCATTTGCACCTTGCAGCCCTTGCAATGCCCTTCTGCCTATAGACTCAAACTGTGCCTCGCCGGACTCAAGTTCATTATCAGCAGTGTCTACTGTATACCATTGAAAATGGATCCTGCAGATGTACAACAGCTGTTAATACTTAGCTAAGTGTCCCTGCAATGCTGGCAGCCTCTGACAAAGCCATTGTTCTTTGCAAGGCCTCCATCTTGCAAAGACTTCCTAAATCAGGGCCAGATGTCTACATACAACTCATGTTTCTCCAGAGAATCTTCTCCTGGGAGAAAGGTTTTTGCTAAGGTGTATGGAGTAGGGTGTACAAGGGAGCACGTATAGCCATGAAGGCAAAGACCCAAGTCAGAGCTAGGTGCTAGGAACTAGCAAGAACAGTCCCATGGCAGCCCACAAAGTTGCGGGCATGCCCATGTGTGGCTACAAACACAGCCAGAAACAATGCATGGCAGCATAGAAGCCACGGTGCTGGTTTGAGAACACCCAAGAGTGCTGGGTTGGCCCCAGTGATCCAGTTTTGCTTTTTCTCCACTAAAGCTTTCTATCATCTTTGGGTAGATGGTCAGTGCTCAGAACAGGACAAGCTTTTCTTACAGCTATGTATGATCAGTTGCAGTGAGTTGGATATATAAACTGAACACTTTCAAGCTGAGGCACTTTGACCTACTTGGTTAGCTCTCTTCCAGATTTTGCAAAGGTGATCAGAAAAACCTACTATGGAGTAATATACTCCTCACTATCTTTAGCCCACTATCTAAAATATACCCTTCACTAGTGATGGGGGCAAGTCTGCCTCTTAGGAGCCCTCTATGTCCCCTGCAGACTACCATCCACTGAGTGAGGAAAGCATCAGAGGTGACATACAGGTGGGAACTTGGCAGTTTTGAGCCCATGGAAAAGACCAGAAGGAAAAAAAATCAGTTTAACCAGTCTCAGTATACCTTGGCAAGTCCACCTCAGTCAAGTAAAGGGAGCAGACTCAGATTTCTATATCCTTGAGAAGCCAAAGCAGCAGATAAATCAGGCATTACAAACAAGTGTACTCAAATGGGCAGCTGTAGTGTTAAATACATACACAACTCTTATCTAAAAGGCTGAGAAGCAATATACAGTGTGATCAAAAACTACAGTGAATGTTTTATTTTTGTAAGTTACAGTAAGAGACATGGCCACTAATCCCTCTTAACTACCTCCTGCTTTCAAACTTACACCCTATTGTCACTTTCTGGAACAGTTCTGGAAGCTCTCTTGTGTCTTGAGTCACACTGTAGATGCCCTCAGTGTCCTGGATTTATGATGTTTGCTTTTCACGCCATTTTGACTTTGGCGAAAGAGCCAAGTCTTATAGGTGCCAGATCCAGATCCAGTGAGCGAGGTGGACGAAGACAAGTTTTGATGAGCCTACCTTTCAGTTTGCACGTTATTCAGTGGCAGCATTCACTGCATTTTTGATCCTCCCTTGTAGAGACACTCAGGAAAGGAACGATTCACAAGAATTGCAGCAAGAGGCAAAAATGAAGGATGAGTGCACTTAAAGTGAGGGAATATCTCGAGGGGGCTTCACGGCAATGTATCTCTTACTGTGACACTTGAAACATCCACTGGCTGTTTCGGTCATCCCTTGTACAACATTCTTCAGCAAGCAGACGGAGCAACTTCCTTGAAGATAACTGTAATGTAGCAACCATTATTAATTCCTATCATTTTGTTTTGAGGTCATGTATCATTTTCATGTTTTGATTTGGTCTTATTTTTTAATCTTTCAAATAATAAAAGGCCTGTGAGGCAGGTGCACTGGACAGATGGAACAGGCTTAATGTGACATCACCTTGCTCCAAACCACCCAGCTCCAGAGAGAACTTTAGTGACTATGCTCAACTCCCAAGCAGGGCTGTCAGCCCCTCCACAGGTGCCCAGCTCAGCTCCAGGCTCCCCCCATGGAACTGTGGCCAGTCCCAGTCTCCAGCAGGCACATTCTTCCCGTCACTGTACGAATCCTCTGTGGGCAGGTTTGTTTGCAAGGGGAGGCGTGTTCCCAAAGCACTTTTGTTAAAGCCTTGACAAGTCTTGGTAAAGATGCTCAAAAGAGGGATTAGTTTCTTGGCCACAAGATGCCACTTGGGGAACAAATTAGGCCACAGTGGTGCTTTCTAAGGCATTGGGTCAAGGTGGGTGTCGAGCTTTCAAATCAGAATCTCTGAAGCCAAACAGAAGAGGTTAAAAGCTCCAAGTCAAGGGCACAATGGGCACCAGAGGGAGGCTCTTGAATTGATTATGTTGTTAAACCAGAGTTTCCCAAGTATCACAGAGCTTCAATCTACTTGCCCAACCCTTTGGTTCTTAACATGTAATCTCATTCTCCAGGGATTTCTCCAAGCATCTCCAGGGATTCCCAGCAGCAGCTGTGCAAACCCCAAGAGGAGTGGCAGGTCAGGCAGCACACAAGCCTAGCACATGACCTTTGCAGCCATCTTTTATGGGAAACTGACATTTAAAATAGGTAATTCCTTATGCAAGGTCACCTAGGACTGGAGGAGGATTGAACATGGCTACTGAAAATGTCCAGCACGCGTTGTCCCCACCTTTCAGTCTAAGTGCCTTTGATTCATTCCTTACAGGTCTCAGGGGAAAATTACAAGTGCCCAATTTCTCTTTCTGCAGCAGATGAGGCTGGAAAATTGCTTTCTCCCCCCAACCCCTAGGGTCTCCACACCCTCAGCTGTGACTGTCAGTGCCTGGCCAACAGGTCAGAAATGAATGCATTTCCTGGGGATGGCTGTCAGGAATATACACACGCCTCCCTGCACTAGGCACCAGCATCTCTTGGCGGGGGCTACCCCTGGCTGACACACAAGGCACTGCCAGCCATGGACAGGTCTAGAGTTTCTGACAATTGAGCATGGGTTGCAGAATGGAAGTCTATTTGACCTCTGCTGAGCCCCACACAAGTCGTGGCAAGAAGTGCTGGGACCTTGTGTGCTAGTACAGGTGGGGGTGCACGGGACCTGCCTTGGAATCCTTGCTCCCCAGGGGAGCATGCAGCACTGGGATAATGACATACCCCTTGGCTGTGATCTTTCACCTGTACAAGTTTGCTGCTGTTTACTTTACAAGCTTTAACCACATGAGCTGGGCATTTTAGTACTGGGGCAACAACTTCACACACATCATTAAGTTCGCCCTTCTGTCCTGCAGTAGTTCCCAAAGTTTCAGCAGCAGCACCTGCCACATGAAGTAGAGTGACCTGACTGGCTTCCAGTGGACCCAGATACTTCCCTCCTTCCCACGTCTTCCTCCAAGCAGGTTTCATGGATGCTAGACCATAGAGTTGCAGTGACAGAAACTCTGTTCAGTGCTCTGCAGCACTCTGCTTCTTGATGTGCAAGGCACATATTGGGCTGTGAGGCACTGTCTTCCCCATGATGATCTGTGGGGACATGGGCACGGTGGCAGCTTTTCCCACCAATATGAGTGCGCAGGGCTCCGCAGAGCCCCCCATCCCCTCACATCCAATCTCTAACCTAGAGGTCACTTATTTTGAGTTCACAGATAAAACTGAAAACATTACAATGCTCAGTTTTGGCTCGAATAGCAATTTTGGTAGTGGAAGATACTATTTGAAAGCCTACTGCAGTTACTGAAGGAATTAAGACCAGTGTCTCGAGACCAAGGCAGCATTCCCAAACACCCCATAGTTCTCACGCTTCTAGTTTGTCCAAACTCAACATGCCTGCCTGATCAGCCCCAAACTTGCCTATCTATAGCACAGACTACTCCTGAAGGTCAGCCACTGTCCCAACTCCCCCTCAGTAGTACACAACTTGTCAGCTACGTTGAAGGACAGCCATGCCAGTTCAATTCCAACTCCCCTTCGACACTTCCCCCCTAAACTATAAGATGAGGCCACTCCAACCAGCACAGTCCCTCTTGGATTTAATACCAATAAACCCCCTTTAGAGCTGCAGACCTTCATACCTTTTCTTCCTAACAATCATCCTGAACAGTCAGATATAGTACACTTAGTGCCAAATCAAAACAGCACCCACATCTCTACTTCAGGGATGTTAAACCTACCCATTATACAGCAGCGAATTTTGTTGGATTCTAAAGCATAAGGATTAAACTGGCCTGAAAAGACTCTTAATCATGTCAGTGGACTTAGTCGTATCTGTTTAGCAAACAAGAGTTTTCAGGCTAGCAAACATTGATCTGGTAAATGAATTTTCCTAGAGAAAGTAGATCCGAGTCCTTGGGGCCTGCTGACTACTTGTCATTTGATTTGGAGGTCATTTAGCTTGGGCTCAGACTACTGAACACCAAAGTCCTAAGATGTCTTTCATGCAGCTATTTGCTACAATAAGCTATTGTGTCACGCCGACTCCAGGTGTCAATCTGTGTCCTTCAGTGCTTTCAGACAGCTCTTATTACCCTTCCAGTTATCTTGTCTTACCCTTCAGTTATAAGCTTTTGCTGCAGTCAGCACCTAGGAATGGCAATGGCCCCCCACATCACTGCCCTGTGTATGCTTTGCTATTCCTCATTTCTCCCATTCTGCCCCTGTACCTGTACCTGGTCCATTTATCATCTTGAATCCAACACTTTAAGACAGGCGCTTCCCACCCTAGCCCCTGACCAGTCACAACCACTCAGGCACAGCTATATAATTCATGAATCTTAATGCCAAATAAGGCATGAGATAAATATTTTTCATTTGAAAAATCTTGGAGTTGAACAGTGAGAATGTGGGCCCTTTGTTGAAAAGCTAAGCTCACAACAGCAAAACATCTGAGCAAGCTTCTGCTGGATGTTCATGACGGTGGCTCAATCTCTTCAGCATGAGTGTCTCCTTCCTATGAGGCCAAGGCAATCACTTGGGTAGATACAGGCATAAGATCACCACTGGACATGCAGTTGGGAACCCTCACCCAAGACTCAAGACTCCTGTGGAGGATATTCTTTCATTAGAAAGTACTGGGGACACACAATGATTTTGTTTATTGTTTGTTAGAGTTTCTAAAGATAAAGCTCCATTCTACAGCCCAGATAGCTCAGTCGGTAGAGCATTAGACTTTTATGTTAATGTAAATGTACAGAGATGTTAACTTTTTCACTAATCTGCCACGAGAGACCATAGATTAAGGAAATGTATATTGTTATCAAGTTGACTAGGGGTCGATTGTAGTGGATTGATAACTCGTGGTCCACGTATTACCCCCCAGCTAAACTGAGTGAGTGGTGCTGAGTGTGAGAGGCCTGCCTGGGGATTGTTGCCAGTGGCATTAGAGGCAGAATATTACTAAAATGTTTGGTATCTGCCCATTTGTCCTAGCCATGCCTTCCATTCTCCCTGAATAAAAGGTGACAGATTGGTAACTGCGGCTGCAGTGTGAGAGGCTATACGCCTCCTGATCCCAGACTTTTGCCTCTCAGTTTTCTTCTATTTTCACGGGCACATCATTCTCAGGACTTGTCACCCTGAATAGAATGACTTTGGTCCTTGACCCAGATCCAAAAGTAATTGGCTTCCATTTCCAAACCACCTTAAATGAGATGAGCCATGTGGCACCTTTTCCACAGCAAATTTTTAAAGTTAAAAGAATGAAAATCAACACACAAACACAAAAACAATACGTACTACATATTGTATTACATGTTATCTTCAATTGGTTACTCAAGTATAGGCATGTAAGATTGATCAGTTAAACTGTTCCTTTCCATAAATAGTACAATTATCGTAGCTATCTTGTGTATACATATTTTTCCTCTTTTCTCCTTCCCCCATCCCAGTTTCTCTCCCTTTCACAGTATCTATTGTACCTTTTAAGATTTTACTCTTTCAGGTTCTTGTCTCACTAGAGAAAGTAGATTTCTGATTTCACTAATGGAAGCTTTGTTAACAGTGGCTAATAATCCAAGGTATGAATTCTAGCTCTGGGCCAGTGTTGGTCTATACACATTCCAAGTCTGTCTCAGACGGGCAGCCTCACGTCACAGACGGGGGAAAATAATGTCAGAAGTGATCGGCCTCGTGTCAGTCAGGCAGCATGAATGAGATGCAACCTTTGCACAGTTCCCCATGATAAAAGCCTTTAATAGCAGCAACATGACAGTTTGAGCATCTGGGGTACCACATGCCAAGCCCTCACATCCGATGTGGCAACCTTGAAACCACACCTCTGAAGTCTTCTGGGAGCAGAGCTGACAGTCTCAGCCCTGTGGCAACTGCTGTGATGGCCTTCAGGCTTTAGCAGCTGTTCTCCCCAGGAACAGAAGCCAGTCCTTGTACTTCAGGTCACCCCAGAGCACAGGACACCTACTCAACCTTTGTCTTTGCTCCAACCTGCATCAAAATCTGAGGCCCTCCCGGCATTCCCCATCCCTTTTCCTTGGCATCCCCCCCTCATCTCTTGCATATGCTTATTTTACATGTAAGCACAGCTCAGGCGAGGCACACACTTAAAGACCTGCTCACAACTACACAAGTACAGCTGGATCCAGGTTTTCAGAATTGAGCCTCCAACAGCACCAAAGTTCTAATCCTGAGCATAGTACTGAGATTGGCCCCAGCTAGCGAGAGAACATTCTTCCGACTTGTGTTGAACCAAAACTATATATGTAACCAATGTTGGGAAGCTTTCAGTCCACATGGCAAGAGCCCGCATGAGGGTGAAGCATTGTTAGCAATATAGAAAAGCCTTCAGTTGCTCCTGTAATTGACATTTTAAAATGCCAGGAAATTGCCTGTGAGTTTATAATAGCACTTACAAAGACATGCAAATTCAGTGGAGAGAACTTTAAGAAATGCGGGAAGTTTTTCAGCATACACAGTTATTACATGTGTTAAGAAATCATATGGGAAAAAAATATAAAAACAGTGTTTGAAAGGTCTTTTTCCCAGTGGCTTCAAATAAAAATATTCACATAGGATAGAAGCCATATATGTTGTCAGTGTGGGAAATCCTCAAGTTCTTCCTGATATATTGAAATACCTCAGGGATCTCAGACTATACAGAACCCCTATGTAGAGTATGAGAAAGTTTTTGGCAATTCCTGCAAATTCAGAAGACATGAGAAAGGTGGGAATTCTCCACTCCTGAATGATCTTTCATGGAAAGGTGACATTGCGTAGTGGAAAAATTCATGCATATTTCCTTAAAGTGCCTTTCGTCCTTTTGGTTTCGTTTGGGCTTATAAGAGAATGCAGTATAGTGAGACACCATGAAGGCAAGATGCACTTAGATCTCCAGTAGGCCTAAGTGTAAGAAAACTTATGGGATAAATCCCTCATTTTCCAAGGCTTTGGATGTGTCTCGGAGAGGAAACTTCTACAAGTATGTAATTATAAACACTCAATGTCAATTGTTTGTGTAAATGCTACAGACATAAACAAAAGGTATTTTTTTTTAAAAAAAAAACTTGGGCTTCTAGGTTTTCACTGCTTTGGTCACATTTCAATTTGGCCCCAACACTCAATTTCAGGTCCAGTTCACTGCTCTAACAAGATTGCTTAAGTCTTCTAAGGCTTTGGGAAGATAGGACTCTTGAATCAAGTGAGCTCAGGAGTCTATAAAAGTCACATTTCGGTACTCAGGTGCTGAGGATAGGCCTGACTGGCACAGGCCCAAATAGGCATACGTTGGTCTTTAAGTGTGCAGTAACACTTGTCAGCACACACCCCTTTTGGCTCTAAGAGACATTATATAAGATTAGTGCAGGAAGATGTTCATTTTTCCCCCTCAGGTGTTCAAGGCCGTAGATCCACCTGGGAATCTGTCTCAACCCATTTGTGACCCTGAAGCTCTGGCCTACCTTGTCTCACCCTTTCTAGTTCAAACTCTTGAAGTCTAATTTCTCTTCCTGGTATTCCTGAAAGGATGAGCACATATGATGCTCTGAAGTCACAACATGGATGACCACCACCTAACTGGTCCCCTGTTGAAGGAAAGTTCAAGATTCAGCTTGGAAGAAACCCAGGCACATCAAGCACCAGTGCAGAGAGATTCTTGAGTGATTTAAATCACAGTACTCGGTTAACAGCGGGAATTTGCTCCTAGCACCCTATGCACTTGTGCAGAACTCATTCTCTCCTGATGTCAGCACATTTCTATCTCAGCAGCCCAGACTAGGAAGCAAACTTCCCTGCACAACATACTTTGGGAATTTTTGCCATTCACATATATTTCTTTATTGCAACAGTTTGAGGAGCCATACTCAAATACCTTTCTAGTAAGTATTTAGAGATGTAGGCAGTGCAACCTTCAAAAGTATTTTCTGGTCCATAATTCTGAGTATCTAAAAACTAAGTCTGCCAAACACTATCATCCAGCTATCCTCCTGCCCCTAAAGAGCCCTTTTCCTCATTCTCTTCAGGTCAGATGGAGGTTTCCAGTTGAACATCAGCTCTGCTCCAGGCCTGAGCATTCCAGGTTCACTTTCCATTTCACAACTGCAGGCATTTCTAAGGGATTAGAACACTCACCTTTGGACCTTCTCACACTCTGCTAGGTGTGTTCTAATCACCACGGCAAGCCCTGGCTGTCATGTCTCATTATGCAAGTATATGATCCTGGTCTGGCCTTGGCCAGTATGATGGGATTAAAGCAATAAAACCACAAGGACAAGTGGCCAGTGTTAGGAGTGCTCTTACAAGAGTTGTGGGTAATGATGCACCCCACCCCCACTTCCGCTCCACACAAGCCCTACCCCATTCTGGAGGCAGCTGGTTCTGCTCTCCATTAGCAAGGCTGGTCCAGCTCTGAGAGCCCCCAATCTGAGACCATCAGCTAAGCACCTGGAGATGAGACCTGTTGCCCAGCAATGGACAAGCTTACTCCTACATTCTCAGGTTCTAGGAAAAGGGTCATCTGTGGTTATTTTAGCATCCCTGGATCACACAGCATGCTAGTCTTTCTGTAATCTCATTTGTTAGCAGCTCTCTAAGGGGTAGTTTGGTCCCATTTGAAGGAAAGGGGGCATTCCCTCAGACAATTCGAGAGAAAATAGGAAGCAAATAGAGTACATTGGAAACAAATAGCGAATCAAGGTAATAGGTACGTGAGAATTCTCATGAGGACTATCCTTTTCCCTAGATGGATTCTGCCACTTGTCAGGTCTATGACCTATGGAATCCATGAGTTATTTCAGTCGCTGGATGATCTCTAGCACTGTCTTGGCCTTGGATTGTACACAGAATGCAGCTTACTGTTACTTACAAACAAGACTCAGCATTATAGGAGGCAACACCAAAACCAGCACTGGTGTAGAATTGCAGCAGGCCCGAACTGAGGGGATTCTGCCACTCTTTCTGCATGCTCTCAGGAACGTGGAAGTTAGAGCTCCTTCCTTCCACTGCAATAAGGAAATGCTATTATCTCCATATTCTATAAAGAAATGAGACTAGACTGGCTCAATGTCTGCCAGAATAGTAGCTATTACCAACATGGGTACACTGTCGGAGTCTGACCGCTCAGCATCAAGATGGCCTTGCTACTTGATCTGGCTGGAAGCTATACTTTCAGGCCAATGGGAAATTTCAAGCCAAATTTATAATCCTTGAAGATCTCCCTGGGTCTAGCATACTCACATACTGGTCCTAAATGCCTCACGTTTTACCCTTTACTCCAAGCATTCATTCTGAATTTCTTCAAGAGCAGCATACATGCTGATCAACCAGTGCAAAAGTGGGAAATGGAGAAAAATGACTACTCGAAAACAAACTCCCACAACGTTTGATCAACAGCATCAGCCTGGTGTACATCCTTGTGTAACTTTCTCCAATATAAGGTAGAAAAAACTTCAGCTTGGCCAGAGGAAATACTTGGTATCATCTGTAAATGCTCAGCAAAGGATTAACTAGCGCAGTTGACTTCAAAGGATCCCAGACAGCTGAGATTCAATCTTGTAACTCACGACTCTGGAGGAGTATTGTAATTTCCAAGCGTGTTTCCCCATCTATGAAAGTCCCAGTAACACACCCCATATTCCTTTCATGAGCCAGAACACAGGTTATTGTCTGCTCCAGTAGTTACTCAGCAACCCACTCACGGTGGTTAATCCACGGTCGAGTGGGAATGCCCAGTTGAGGGATGTGGAGACCCACTCCAGATTGTCGTCAGAAAAGTGTAGGGCGGAGAGGGAGCTTGACTGGCGAGGAGCGTCCAAGAGGCTCCTTTAACTACGGCCGTTATTTCCAAGAATTTCTGAAGGATGGTTACCAAAGATGCGAAACACCCGACCTCCCCTATTGTAAAGCGCTCTTTGCGGAGCTCACTGAGCGCGTGCAGAGGATGCAGAACTGGCGTTTGGTCAGGCCTCTTTCAGCGAGGAAGATCTCCCGGCCTGCAGACTCACAGGATACCAATTGAGCCAAATGACCCTACCTAGCCGCATGCTGGCAGATGCAGAGAAAAAGCTAGGACATCAGTTTCTGCCCCAGTAAATCCCCTCAGCCCAGTTACTTTCTTCCCTGCAGTCTATGCTGGCCCTGGTCCAGCCTGTTCTTTTATTTCCTATGAGCTAGTATAACTTAAGATCCTGCAAAGAAAAAGCATTTTCTGTCTTCCTTTAACATTGGACACACAGGAGAATTCTTTTAATTTGCAGTGCTGGGGATGAAACGCGAGCACGTAAGAGTTTTACTGACTGCTGAATAAATGAACGACTTTTATTAAAAAAAAAGTGTAAGAGGATAAAGGGACAGGAATTTTCATGCCAATTTTCCCCAGAGGCTTTGGCTGTTCTCTTTGGAAGAGTGCTAGTCTTTGTATTTGCCAGAAATGGCTGTTCCCTTCAGAGGGCTTCAGATTTTTGCTTTTACCTTGAGCATCAAAATCTTCTGGCTTTTGGCACAAACACTTTTGGTTTCCAGCACCATCCTTCACAGCCTGCCCGTACATAATCTGTATCCTCCAGAATCAGTCATTGGGCTTTCCACCCCAGACCCTCCCATCTTCCATTGCAGATTCCTTGGCTTCGTGATATGGACTTATGCAGGACATGGGCTTCAGGCCCTAAACTGTATCCTTCACATCTCTAGCTTGAGAACATCTCTTGTACTCTTTATATTGGACACTGTAGACGGATATTGTTGGCCAGTCATGCAAATTATTGTATCCTGCATTAATTCTGTTTCTCTTGCAAACACCAATACATCACCTGAGTAGAGAAGTTTAGCACAAGAAAACAAGCTGTAAAGCATCTCAAGCAGATGTGAGATGCTGCACAAAGTAGTCCCATTAGCAGAGAACTAGAAAACATTGTCAGAATCACTAGACACAAGTAGCCCACTTGTATCTAGTGAATGGAGGTTCACATAGCATTGTGAAGGACCAAGTAACCTGCTTCTTCCCAACTGCTTTAAAAGACACAGCAGGATTTGGATTCAAGTTAGGTTGTGTGCTCAGCAAATAGTAATCCAACTGACTGCAAGATGAGGCATCCCTGGAAGCCTCCCTGCCTCCATTCACCAGGAAACAGACTCAGTTGGAGTTCAAAAGTGGTGACCAATGCTGTCTCTAGCTTAAGATCCAACCATCACCAGATTAGTCAATTTACAAATAGGGAAGCTATTCAGGTTGTCAATTTCATGACCTTAGTTCAGTAAAACAGTATTCTGTCCACATCCCAAGGCCACTAACCATGCTCATCTTTGAGCTCATGTTGGGCCTATCTGTAGGACTCTGGGTATTAAAGATGTTTGGGGCCATCTTAGCTTGGACATCATCCCTTTATTGCCAATATTGAAAATTCGCACATCTTTATAAGAACCCCCCTGGGGACCATAAAGCAACTCCAACATGACACTTTATCTTGTATGCCATCCTTTCTGCCAGCTATGGTTAGACCAGGATCCAGTTTTATTGCTCCAAGGTCAAAGACAATATAGGTCTTGGAAGGGGCATTTTTGTATGCCATGCATGACTGAGATCATTGCATGTTTCAGGGCAAGTCTAACAATTGACAAACCAGGGGACAGTTTTATGATACCCTTGCCTGTTACTATCACCATCAAGGAGACCCAAGCTAAATTATTAAAAGTCTGTTTGGAGAGCACTTAACATGGAAAGGCTTCTAGCTTTGCACCACAGAACCACATCCTGGGTGAGCAGCTCTCCTGGATTGCCCGCAGCATGGGTTGACTGATGTAATAAGAGCATTACTGATGCATTAAACTTCTGCTCACTGTGCTGGTGCTTTTATGCCATACCCAAGTCTCTACCCACCTAAACTTGTTATAGGCAAGCAGGCCTGTACACAGAAAGTAGATTGCTCATTCCAAGAATGAGAACATCAGGACATTCATCTCAGGAATTGGGAGCAGCTCCCCACAGTGTTAGTACCGGTAGGGTACTGGGAGATGTACCACTGCTTCCTTATCTGGTTCTCACTGGTGTTTTATACATTGCACCATCAGCTAGGGACTGTTGTCACCATCATTGCAGTCATTTGAGCAATGCTTGCTTTCTAGGATGCTGATGGTACATAACACCATGTACTAGTTGAGTCTGAAGACAACCAAACATCCAGAACCCTATATCTTGATCACTCATATGATCTAACATCCATCCTGAAGTGCTTGGAATGCTTATGACAACTTTCACTAAAGAGCTTACTCAAACCTAGGATACACATGACAAGTTATATGATCTACTAGCAGACAGGCACTAATAGATCACCAAAGAATCAGAAGTCTGTTACTCCTTAGACCTAGCAAAACAGTGACCACCATTAAAAACTGCAAGGGTGCAATCGTGGCCTTCTTAAAAAGCTTCAATAAGGGAGTTTGGGAGCAGATTTTTCCTGCAGCTGATGGGTTTAAGATGAAGTCATAAATGGAAAGCAACATCAAATACCTGCCAATATCTCAATGGGAATAGCTTCTTGCATGGGTTTTACAAACAGGTCTTTGATACTGTGGAGCCCCTGAACCTATTAAAACTGACCCCTCAGTGCTAGGGGAGGCCCACATTTGTGCAACATGAGACTACCTCATTAAGCTCGTGTCACTTTGCAAGTCGGCATTCTAACTCCTATTGCTTACTTGTGCGCAGAATCCTGCGAAGCCCATAAAAAAGTCCCTCATGTCCCAGTATGAGCATACCCTACTCCCCTTCGTTGGCTGACCCCAGGGCCATGATCACACATCATGGCTCCCCCTTTGCGCTAAATGCCAGTTGTGCTGTGCTCCCTTTATATCCTCTTCCCTTTCCCTTCATTCCCTTCTCCCTCATTTTCCTCCCCATTTCCCTTCCAATTTGTACATTTTAAGTGAAGCTAGACACAGGGATTTAAATGTCTTGTTCTTTTGTGAGATAACACCTAAAAGACAATATCAAAACAGAAGATAGATATTGGGAAGCAGGAAGAAAATCTTCACGGTCCCATTTTACAAGTCTTGTCCTTCTATGCATGCAGCAAAAGGGCCCGATGCCAGCAGATGCTAGCTCAGCAGTGAGTCTTGAACTTTACCACTTTAAAGCATTAAAACAACTCACTGGGTAACTGAGGACACTGGATGAATACAAGCTTTTGAGCTTGTTTCCCATTCCACTGCCAGCCTAAGGTTATCAGTGAGTCTCAGACATTGTAAGAGGTAGGTTAATAAAACAACCTGTATAATCAAGTTGCAAGAACCAGAATATACAGGTGTTACAGTGTGGTTGTAAGGCAACTGTCACTCCCAACAGGTGTGGTTGTCCCTCACTGCTTCATGAGACTCTCGTGATTCTACTGATGGGTTGTCTGGCTTCAGAGTACTTCCTCTTAGAATTTAGTGTTCTGTACTTAAGGCATAGAATGTCCCTGCCCAACAGCATTCTCTTGTTGCTGCATGCTCAAAGGAAAAGTAGGTATCAACTTGGCTCACTTAATGTAGACATCAAGATGCCATTACAGAAACAGTAGAGGTACTTCATACTGGAGAGAGGAAAACCAAAAGCATTTCCTGAAGGTCAGGAATAAGACTAGGATGTTCATTCTCACCACTCCTAGTCAATGTAGTACTTGAAATTTTAGCCAGAGCAACTACATCAGCAACAGCAAACAGATAGGAAGAAAAGGGATAGAAAAAGGAAGGGAAGCCAAGTTATCCTTATTTAAAAGGTATACAATCTTATACATAAAAGACAAAATTCAGGAAAGTAGAACACAAAGACCAACATTTAAAGATTGCTTTTTCTCAACCAGTTCACTGATGGAAAACCAAGGGAAAATTCCATGACAGTCAGGAAATACCTATCAACCAAGGAGGTAAAAAAGACCTCTACAACAAGAATTATAGGAAACTAAGTCACCAAGTGAAATGGTCTCCCATGTTTATGGATAAGGAGCATTGTTCAAATGGCTATTACAAAAAACAATCTAAATTACACTCAAGTCTATCAAAATTCCCATGACATTCTTCATAGAAATAGGCGGAGTTAGAAACATGAAACTCGGGGAGGAGCCAAGACAATCCTGAGCAAAAAAAGCAATGCTGGAAGCATCCAGATACCAAATTTCAATCACACTAAAGTTGTAGTAATGAGAACAGCACAGTACTAGGAAGAAGGACAGATCGGGGAGAAATATTTTGCTCAAAGAATACCGCTCAACTTGGGAGCCACACCATGGGCCAGCCCTCCAAGAAAAGCAGTGCTTGAGTGGGTAGACCTGTGCTAGAGGAGCTTTGTCTCTCCAGTCCTCGCCACACGTCTAAAAAATGGATAAAGGTAATTAACTGAGTTAGAGTTGCACTTGTTTTTCCCCAGGTGTATTAAATTCCAGAAGTGAACCTTGGATAGCACATCATATTGACATGTCTACTTTTGCTTGTCTTTGCCTTGACCATTTACAGGGTTCTGCACAGTTATTTTGCAACATCTTCCTCAACTCGGGATCACCAGGTGTTTTCATGAACGAGCTTACACATTATGAGGGATTCTGCAGAAGCGACACAGAAGGCTGCATCACAGTCAGGAGGCACAGGACATTGTGTATTTTATTGCAGTCTGACCCAGGAGCACTTGGCGAGTCCAGTTTGACTGGATTTTCTCCAGTAGAATTGCCTTTTTGTGACAAGTACTTGGGGAAAGATACTTTGGGACTATGCAAATATGTTACTGTTCAACTAATGCCCTTTGCAATTTGGTTATTGAACACAGGGAATTACCAAGCTAACAAAGATAAAGCAGCAGGTAGTGTTTGCATATATCCCTGCAGAGTCAGCCTTCAGCATCTCCCTGGCAGTCCTTTAAGGACTAGAAGTAGAACTTCTCAGATGACAGCATTTGTAAGCTTCATGATGCCCAAGTAAAGTTTGAGAGAATGCCAATTCATTCACACAGAATCTTAGTCAACCGTGTTAACTCCTAGAGAAACGAGCTAAGAAACATCTTTTGTAGATGGAAATTGTTGAAGTGGAGTGGGATGGCATGGGCATCAGAGTGTAGATTAATGGAGCGTGTCCATAGGGAGAGGTTTTATTTGAGCACACCAGAACTCATTCTGTTCAATATTTGATCAGTGACTTGGACAAAGACACGGGTCTGGTCAATAGCAGTAGTTACTAAAGCAAAGTTTATTCACATCGACAGATGTTTCTTTCCAGTCTATCACACTTTGAGCATTACCCAAGATTAACTGAATGATGAAGACTTAGCTTTACTAAGGCAAAAGCTTTCCAAGGATCATTTTGATGGAAGAAACAACTCGGGTTCAGCAGAAGTAATGCTATGCCAGAAAAATAACTCATGTTTGGGCTTTTCTTGCTGTTGAAAAGTGGCATTTTTATTAAATGCTACTGGCACAATTTAAATATAATCACATCCATCATAGGCTACTTTCTGCTTGGATGTGACATAGCTTGATTCCTCTATCAGTGCCTTCAAACCCTCTGCCTCATTTACACAGAGCTTTGTTTCCATTTTATCTTTGTCTTCCTTTCCTTCCCCTTTCTCACCACCACCCCCCCGTATCCCTTTTCCTTTTGAACAATTTCTTCCAATTTCATGGTATTAGACATGGATTATTTGCACTTTCAAGGTTCTCACACGAGAATATATTTAAATGTGTCCAATGTATTTTAGAATACGGTCTCAAGGTCCATTTAGCTATAAAATGAATCAAGTTTATCCTTTATGGCTGAGTAGCCCTCCACTGTGTAGAAAACTATTCATTGGTTGATGGCCATTTGGGCCATTTCCAACATCTAGCTACTACAAACCATGCTGCTATAGACACGATTGTGTATGTCACAACACAGTGTGGTGCTTCATCTTTGAGGAAGATACTAAGAAGGGAATAGCTGGTCAACTGGGACCCTCTAAGTCCTAGTCTGAGAAATCTCCAGCGATTGCACTATTGTACACTCAATAGTGGAGGAGGGTTCCATTTTCCCCACAGCCCTGCCAGCATTTGCTATTGATTTTTTATAATAGCCATTTTCTTCTGGGGTGAGAGGGAATCAGTTTTAACTTGCCTCTCTCAAATGATCAGTGATATTGAACATTTTTTCATATATTTGCTGCTTATACTTCATCTGAGAAGTACATACTTATCTCAGATGCCCATTTTTGGGTTGACCCTTTAAATTGTGGGGGAAATCTGACTTCAAGACAATGAAGATCTGTAAGAACATAAGGAAAGCACCCTCTGCCTTGTCCCTGCTACCAGAACCTACCAGTCAGATTATACCATGGTCTCAGCCAGCTGTTCCCCCAAGCCATGCATCTGCTTGCATAGATACTGCCCAGGAGTCAGAGGTAGCAGCATAAAGCAGGAACAGAGTTTCTGAATCCAAACTGGAATTTTGCTTCCCCTTATGCACTGGGTGACCTTGAGAACTTCATTCACAAGGCCAAGATTCCATCTCCTGACTCCAGGGGTGTTAAGGCATCTTGGCCAGTGGTAACTCGAGGTCCCTTCCAGTGAGAGGTATATCATCTCAGAGGATGACTCTGGCTCATAGGAGGGAAGCTGCCAACATGAAACTTATTTTGGCTTCCTGTGTCAAGCCTATGGGTCAGCGACCATGGATCCAGAGTCATGCAGAGGCACACAACCATTGGAGCAGTGTTATCATGAAGCACCAAAGCTGTGGTTGCTGGGGTAACCTACCAATATTGCATTGAGACTCTAGATGTGAGATGAAGTCCAACTGGGATTAAAAACCCTAACTCACTCAGAGTCAGATCATATTGCCTATCTTAATACAAGGCACCCCCAGCGTTAAGTGGTGTTAGTCTAGCAATATTAAGACTGTTACTCTAGACCATAAGTGACTGATGGTGTATTTTGCAGCAAAATGAACTTGCACAGGCAGTAGGATCAATCAGATGGCTCACTGGGGCCCTTCTAAGGCATCCCTACACCTTGAAGGTTCTTCCCTTAGGCATCTTTGTCCCATTCTTTTCAAGGGTGTCTGGTAAAGTGAAAATGCTCCAAGTCTGGGTGGACAGTCATGGTTTATGATAGGAGGGGTCATCGTGATCTTTAGCCATTCACACCACCTTAGATCAAGTATACACATGACCCTCAAGGATGTCTCCATTTTAGGGAGAAAAAAAATGGCCAAGAAAGTTGTTCAAGATCACATATGGAGGTTAAGGTTACCACCCACAATTCTCAGCTAAACACATTTGCAAACTGGTAAAGATAGCGTTCTACAACAGGTGTTATCCTGGTACATGGTAGATGCTCTAGTGCTGAATGGACCAAGTGCACCAGGTGCCAAGCATCTGTCTGGTTCTGGAGGTGTCGTCCCCTGAAAACAGTTCCCAGGCCAAGCTGTTCCTCCTCAGCAGGGGGCCCTGGGCGAGGGTTCAAGATTAGATTGACATCTTGTTTTCTGGTCTTCACAGGCTCTGAAAGCTTTCCGTCCTTTCCCTATTCTGTTATCAGCTTTGGCTGGGGGACTGATATTAAGGGCTCTGATAAACCTCCCTAAGTGGCAGCAAGCTGTAAACATTCCCACTGATGCCATCCGATTAGCTGGCTGGGAAAATGCCTGAAGAGTGTCCTGGCTTGTCACAGAGACAGGCAAGGGTGCCACAAGGAGCTGTTGAAAATCCAGTCAGTGGGGGCCACCACTGTGCAGTTATAGAAAATACTTAGGATGATTACTTTGTCTCCCCCCCTTCCAATACTACTGGCCTTAGCTGGTGATGGAAAGTGGACACCCAGCAATTCAGAGTCCAAAGCTGCCTTCAGGGGAAGAGATAGACGCCATGGACACGGGCATCCGAAGAAAGCACACCCCCCATTACCCTTTACAAGCCAGATCCTCTGGCGCTGCAGGAAAAGCTGGCTCCAGAGTTGAGTGTGTCTGGTCTAGTTTTAGAGGGTGAGGACACGGGATGCTGAGCTTCAGAGTGACCTCTTCTGGAGGTGTAGTGGGCCAACAGAGGCCAGGGTAGAAAGCATAAAACATGGTGAAAAAGGCATCAAAATGTTAAGCAGAAAAAAAAAATACAGCACTTAGCTCCAACACGTAAGGCCACCACAGCATTGCATGTGCAATCTTGCCAGGATGGCTGTGGGTTTAATGGTTTGACACCAAACCATTACCCAACAGGGATATATTCAGAGCAGATAAGTTAATGACCTATTAGTGGCAAGGAGGGATCCAGATAAGATCACTGGACAAAATCTTGCTCCACATTCCAAAGCCACAACTCTGCCTAACACCCTGGTTATAGCCCATCCAGACAGCTTCCCTGTTAGATGTGCATTTAGAAACTTCAACCTAAAGGATTGGTCAGGGCAGGGAGGGGCCAGGGAGGAGAGCAGTCAGTCGCTGGACATGACCACAGGATGTTCTAACCCTGGAGCATGAAAAAGCAAGGATGCAGTGACACCTCTATAGTTTAGCTGATGGCTAACATCTTTAATGTCTACATATCCCTTTACTAAATTTTAGTATTAGTTAATTGTCTTCATCTTAAAGTGCTGTTACTAAAACAGCAGCATCAGATGCTTCCAAAGGGATTACAATTCCCTGCATGGTTTCCTGGTTCCATTCTGCCTTTGGCTTCAGTGAAAAGGGCACCACTTGCAGCAGAGAATATATTGTTCCCTGAAAGACAATCTGCCTGCATCTAGTGAGAATTTACATGTACTAGATCTTGAACCCAGCAATCCCACCCCTGGGAATCTGTCCCATAGTATTAAAAGCAGTTCAGGACATACACATGTTTATTCAGCAGTTTTTAGGAGCCCAAACCAAAGAGTAAACTCCCTAATTTGAGGGTTGGGGTGCATTTGTTAAGGACCACTACATATCAGTGTAGTGACTTAAAATTTTAAGTCACCATAACTCAGATGCTTATTGAACTGACAAAGCCACCCAACTGCGCTATGTGGGAAACTAAGTTTGAAAAGGATAAATGGCTAAGCTTATGCCAGGCAGAGCTCACTGCAGAGCGGAAACCACGAGGCATAGTCATAGATGTCACCCAGCAAAGGGGGCCGTTTCACACAAAGAAACAACCTTTTATGTACACAAGGGCATCGAGATGCAAGGCAAAGGCTGATAAACACTAAGACAAATATTCTCGACTGAGGTCTCACTTTAGTGATAACAGACCCAACAGGCAAGCAGGAGAGGTGAGAGGACACAGCTCCAGTTAGCTGGGTGTAACCGACACTTACAGCTCACTCAACAGCAACACTTCCCCAGAAAGCTCACAGGAATGTTCACTAAGATAGGCCACAGAAAATCCAGGCCCAGAGCAGATGGCAGGATCCTTTGTGGATCATGTATGTATTTGACTACGCATAGCATCATCTACATGGAACAATTTTGCATTTCCCTACTTAGTGTGTACCCTGAAAGACAAACCCAAGATGCTCATATAAAGCAATTGCAGGGGGCTCACCAACAGGCTTAATGTTGCCAAATCATCTGTTAGGGGTTCACTAAGAGACTTAAGTCACAGGTTCTTGGAAGTAGATTTGTCTAAGTTCAGACATTGCCTTGAGTGAGGAACAGGGGCAGCAGATATCCTCTTAAGATTGGACCCTCATTCCCTGAGCCACATACTTTAGACACTAGAGAGACAAAGTATCCTTAAGTAGGTTTTTCCAGACCACACACAGTCCCTTTCTACAAGATAGTAGATACCAATCACCGTGCATACCACCCACAGCCCCTGGGAACTGAAACTGCCCAGATCCCAGCTGACAACCAGGAGCCATTTGTACCATGTTCTTGTACCATGTGACCTCAACTGCAGGGGCCAGCTGATTGGACACAGATGGCCACTTGATCCTGGAGTAATTCGCTTATTGGCTGGCTACTGACCTAGGAACCTGGCATAGAGGAAAGTGCTGGAGCCATGTTGGAAGTGCATTTGAATTAAGACAAAAACCAACAAAGACAAAAGTTAACAGAGCCCCAGAGCATCTGAGAATCCAGGACTTCAACTGTTTCATTTGGAATTGAACTCTATCAGCTCCAGGTCTATCCTACTTGACTGTTCCAGTGAGGGCATGGACATGAAGTGCGAAAAGGAAGCTCAGATAACTGGTAAGCAAAGTTTGATTCTTCGCAGCGACTTGGAAATTTGGAATGAGAGCTCAAGTACCATCCCAAATTAAGAATTGCCACCCTCTAATTGCTGACATTGAGTGGCATAAAGCTCATGTCACTCAGCTTTGACTAGCCACCTGCTGAATGATCACATGCCATGAACCCTAAGGTTTGATTCAGAGTAGCGATTCTGCATAATGTGTAAGACCCTCGAGTGCTTGTGGGATGAGCCATTTGGACAGCGCTACTGCTTAAGTTCAGTCCCCTTTCAGGTTCAGCCTCAACACACGAGGACCACCCTATGGTATTTGGTACATCTAATAGCCGCCATCCCAAGACGACCACCAGCAGCATGTGGAGAAGATCAAACAGCGTCAGGTACCTACCTCCTACAAGACGCGAATTTTCTCATTGCACTTAATAAAACTCATCTATTGAGACATCAGATAGTCACAGAATCTGTGCAGTCAGTTTGTGGATGCCGTCAAAGCCTAAGCCCTAATAAAACATCAGACCTGATTATTGATAAACTGCCCTCCCCTAAGTGCCCTTTGTGGGCTATGGATGGTTCACACATACAGTTCCATTTAGAATAGTACAGTTCATGCTTGGTCCACCTTCCACTTGACTGATAGGTGGAGATGAACGACCTGGAGTCACAGAGCCACCATGAAAACAAGCCCAGCCACAGAACTGGGACCTGCAGTTGGGTCTCCTCAGGAGAGAAGTGTTTCCAGCTCTGGTCTTCATCAGGATTCTAGCATCCTCTTCTAAGACTGGAGGTTCAGGGAGGGGTGACCTTGTATTCAAGCTCCCATCCCAGGCATTTACACAGAGTGTCTCTGCCTGTGTACACTGCTTATCACTTCAGAGTCCACACAAAAGCATTAGGGATGCATTACATATGCAGAAACCTGGTTTTGATCACCAGAAAATTCCTAAGAACAAAAGTCAGTAAGATCTCAGGAGGAGACAGACAAGAGTTCTTGTCACACATGAGGCATTGATGGATCTAGGTAACAAGATCTGATGTCTACTTTGAGTTTTAGTTCATAGCTTCACCCACAAGATTGGCTTTGTCGGCAGCTCATAATGCCCAGTAAAATACTATGAGCCCAGAAAAATGACATTTCTGGGCAACTTTCATGATTTCTGGTTACGTTTCTTACTAAAAAAAAAAAAAAAACATTTGATACTCATCAGTACACTTGTCATGTGCTCTGGAACAACTACCCTGTGTACAGGGCTGCCACTTCTACAAAGTCACAAGTGCAAGAATACTTGTTTAGTGGACACCTATCATGGGCAGCTCTGAAGGCAATAAGATCAATTAGAACTCATGTTCTAACCCAGCTCACCTAGCATTTACTGGCTATTCTGAAATATAATTTCCTCAGAACTTGAGCGCTTAAGTAGGGAGTAGCTGCATTCTTGTTGCCTAAGGAAGTTCGTGCTTGGTCCAAAGTCCTAGTCTACTATTTTTATTTGAAACCCCATTACTACAGCTAACTACCCAGTGACCTCAGAATTTCCCCTACCTAAGTTGCCTTATGCATAAACTCACTAAACCATTTTCCACATTAGCATCCCACTTCAGGCCTTATTGCAAAGTTCATGTTAGATCAAGAAAATGAAGTGTCTGGGCAGAACCAAAGAGCCGCAGAGGATGCACAAGTTCTTACAAGTTATTCTTTAACCTGTACATCTTGGTATTCAAAGAACCTAGCTACTACTTGACCCATTGCCTCTTCCCCTGCCAAATGTGAGACCTCACCCAGGATTACCTCTGAAGGCCCTTGGTAACTTCTAGTGGTGCGCTCTCTACAAGATGGGCAGTTCCACTTCATAGCTCTAACCCATGCTGAGAAATTCTTGAGTCCAACTTACAAATAGCATATTAGTGGGGGAGAAAAAAGTCAGACTCATCAATAAGAGCTCTGGCAAAAGACAGTATTTAAGCCTAGCCTTGTTTTAGCACTTTGATTTCATCGGCTCCAGCTGAGTGCAGACATATGTATTTCCTTTGAACAAGCAGGCAAGGGCTGATATTCTTTGGCGTCTATTACAGGCTGTCCAGAGTTCCCACTTACGGCTCAAGTGCAGCCTGCAAGAAGATCTGCTTTTGACAGCAGAGATTTTTCCTAGAGACCTTACATTGCCAGGATTAGGGAAGATGCCAGATTCTAGCTTCTGTGGAAGAGGGGATCACAATCCGGCAAGATGGAAGGAGGGGGGCTGTGTTCCCACAAGGCCGCAGGGCTAAAGTGGCCTCTGCTGCCCAAGCCACCTCCCATTGCTCCTGTCCAAGCCACACCCGGCCCTTATCTGTATGGTCCGTGGGAGTGCTTCGATCCGAGATGCCCATAATAAAATTTACCATTTATTGCATGCACTGGGGCCCAGAAAGTGAGGGGGAAGGAAGTCAACAATGTAGCCCCCCCCACTTGCTTTTAAAGTTAGATTTGATGATCAAGAGAGTTAGAATGGCCTATGGAAAGGATATTTTTGCTCAGTCCATGAATCATCCTTTGAGAGAACTACCAAATCGGTGAAACTTTGACCCAATAAACGGAGTTTTATCAAGACTTGAGTACATAATCCTATGTTTACCTGTAATATTAGGGTATATTTAGTCTTCCTATTTAGAAATTTTTGCTCAAAGCCAACCTTTTGATGCACACCTATTCAGAGTATGGCTCTCATTACAAAACCCACTTGTTTTCCAGGAAACACTTTCCACTTTAGACAGCTCTTGACTGTGCATGCAACACTGCCACTAGTAATTGCAGAGCTGCAGTTGTGCTTGACTATAATACCCAGTGTTGGCAAGTGTGAGAGTCCAGACTCCAAGAAGAAATGAGGTCAGAATTATTTGCTTCCTTTCCAAGTATCAGTTCATTCAAAACAGGACCTCCAAGATGGCACTTTCAAAATAGTCAGCTTAAGGATCAGATCCCCACACCTCAGAGGGAAGCTTGTAGAATTCTTTCATGTCATGCAGCACACACTTGCTTACACAAGGTGCTAGCCCATGTAGGACTTAGAGGTAGAACCTAGCCTAGTTGTAGGCGGTGGATAAGATTGCCAGGTGACTGGGTAAATGTCCTCTCCTAATCCAAGTCTTACCAAAAGTGGCGAGTCTAGACAACCAACCCAGATTCTTCCTGACAACATGAATTTGATGCTATCTCAGTCGTATTAGAGTCGGTCCCCATTTCCTTTGCTGAACAAGACTCAGAGTGGAGAGCTTGAGCAGCACTAATTTGCGCCTTTGCTTGCACTGCCAGCAAAATGGAGTTTACAGTATTTGAAATGCACCCCATTTATTCCCCGACCTTTTAGTCATCTGGCAGAACTAGTTTCTTTCAACCTATCTTTAAGTACTGGGAAAAAAAACAGATTTTTTGGCAAACTTGCAAAATCCAAGTATCATTCCCACCAATTTGCATTTTTAAGCCAAGAATGCCAATAAGGCCCAAATGCGCTGCCTTAAATCAAAGTTTTCCAATCACTGAGCCGGAAGTCAGCTTCGGCCCCCTTTAGTAGGAACCTCCTACTCCATAAAGCGCTCAGACATGTGTGGACAACACCCCAAACCCAACTCCAGCCAGAAGGACAACTGCAGGGTGATTGAGACTCAGGAGTAATAGCATGGTAGGCACGGGGCTTTGGGTCTGCCTGTGGGCCTATATTCTCTCATAGGAATGGAGGGGAGGCTGGGAAGCAATTCTACCCCAGGACACAGAGGTCCTGACTAGAAGGAAGAGGCTATCCTTGTTCCAGGGATAGGCAGAGGAACCTACAACATGCTGGCTTCTCACTGCCTTATGAGAAAAACCAAGAACAGAAGTTTACAGGATCTCCTACTACGCAGGCTGCACCACACACAAGCCTACTTGCCATTCCATATTCAAGGAGTGAGCCTGGGCTCTGAGGAAGCCAAACTGGAACTCCAGTAGCCATTCCCCTTTTCTATGTCTCCAAAATCCAGCAACTGTTAATTTCAGGGCATCCATGCCCCAGAAACTATGAGCCAGTTGAGTCAGAGTCAGACATCCAAGCAAATTGCATGCACATATAAGGGGCACTGCTCTGGATTGTCAAATGAGAGTTTAGAGGACCCAGCCTAGATGGTTGATTGTCAGCTTGAGGAAGAACCATCCAGCTGAGTTGGCTCAGCATAGTTCCGGGTGTGGAAGATGCACCGTAGGGAGCACAGTGACTGCAATGTTAGAAAAGGGAGATGAATTGCTTTTGTCTTTAGAGGAGTTCAAGTCTTTCCTTGCATCTTGGATGTCGTCTCCCAGCTTTCAGCATAACAGCCTTCTGGTGCATACCCTTCCACACCTGATATGGACTCACGGGACCCTACACAGTTCCAGGCCTTTGACCATGTTCCTTCAGATCCCCAGTGCACAGATAGGCCTTGCACACTCTTCCACACCCAACTGGATGCCCTTCGTAAACCAATTCATAAGTTCTTATGTATTGGTGTATCTTGTATAATTCTGTCTCTAGTAAACACTGACTGGTACATGCAGTGTCCTCACCTTTGTGGATTATGTTTACCTCATGCCCCCCCCACAGTCCAAAGCCAGATCAAGTCACGAATGGCCAATTAGGTAAGCTTTTGGAAGTTCACCGTTAAATAGCACATTTAAGTTTTATCAGCAGAAATGATACTCTCATAGCTTGCTAAGGTCCAAGGCACTCCCCCCCATGCCATCCTTTCCACCTCCCTTGAGGGCTGAAACTCCCAGAGGAACTTCCTCTTGCCTTGAGAACTGGTGGGTTTCCTCTCCAGCTGGTCTCAGAAGCTGAGGAGCTGGGGGAGGGAAGGGGAGGAGGAAGGAAAGGCTCAGGTTAGCTTGATGTCCAGGATGAGCTGACAGGCCAGAGTAGGCCCTGATTTACTGCACCATCCATTGTGCCGACCATCTGTCCTCATTAACTCGCAGGGGTTTATGGGCTTTTAATCTTTTCCACATACACGCGGCATAGCAACATTCCACTTCTTTATGGTCTGTGTACTTTCATGTTCTGAACGTTTGCTTCTGAGTTATGACCCCGGACACAGACCACAGTACCTGCTCTTGCTCCTACTAACAAGTGAGTTCTTCCCGAGAATCAAGTGTTGCCAAAATGTAAGCCAACATCAATCCACCAATGACTGCTGGGGACTGAGGCAATCTCTGCCCCAAAGTTCATGAACCGGTGTTTAGAAATAAGACCAACCCCACATTTCACGTAAGAGCAGAACAGACCTTCACCCCAAAGCTAATTCCTACCAGGATTGGCAGCTCCCAAGAACGGGACACCAGGCCTGAGGGACTACTTCCAAACCCAACTGCTACATTTCTAACTTCTCCACCCTCTTAGCAGCACCTGGTAAGTGTCCCTAAGTATGCAAGCATCAATTCTTCTGAAAGGCAGAGCCAAGGATGGGTTATTTTGTAGGTTATATGGGGAGGGGGGTTTTCAGCACCTAGCCAAGGTTGTAGCTTCATACACCAAGGCTTGTGTTTTTTGCCCTTGTGTAAGTCTCCCTTCACAGGACACATGACTGCCTGGTATTTCACTGCATTTGTGTAGAACATCCTCTCAGGGCAGGGCCATGACAACAGGCAGGTAGTTTTTGAAGTTACTCCACTGTACCATGTCCAGGCCCTTAGGCGATTTGGCAAGGATTTTTGTAACCTGTAAATTTTCTAAACTAGCAGCCTTCCACACCTGGAAAACTGGAAGAACTTGGTCTCTGCAGATTTGATGCCAGCCTTAACTAGGTAGTTCTCTGCCTCAGAAGGCTAATCCGGATCCAGACAAGTTATGGTTTATGTCTAGGTGCTCGCCCCAAAAGCCTCATACAATCAGGGCTTTTGAGAGGTGATTGGATGATGGGGATTTCTATGATCCGTGGGTTATATATTATCTACTAGATGTGCTGTTAGGTGGGGGGTTCTGGTTACAAGAGATTGGTTACAGGGGTGTAGCTTAGAAGGGCTCATCTCCCTCACTTGCTACTGCCTTCATCTTCTTCTAGACACCTAGACACTTCCATGATATAAAGTAGCTTTTCTGTCTAGGGCCCCCCTTCACGCTGTTCTTTCTAGGAGTTACTATGAATTGTGAGCCAAGATAAGCCCCTTTAATTTGTGAACGTTGGGTGTAGTACCCTAGGGACGTGGAAGGTTGAGGCATGATAGGATATTCCGGGCACTGAACAAGTCCCATAGTAGTAGATACCTATGCAGTCAGAATCTGAAAGACTAGATCATGCTGTTCTCGGGAATGACTTTATCACCAGCTCACTGGAGGCCGAGTTAGGCCTGAGACATGTTTTGAGGTCTCCAGAATACCTCATGCACAAACTCACTACCCTCCCCCATGGGGCATGGAGACCACAGAGCAGTACCGTCTGAAGGACTGGAGGCCCCCCGTACATCAGGGGAATGTTACGAGAATGTGACATTTAATTGATTAGTCAATGTAAGATTGACTTAGCACCTAGATCGGTTCAGCAGAGTTCCGGGTGTAGAAGACCCTAGATGAAATCATGGCCAGAACAGTGTAAAAGGGAAATGAAGCAAGCGGGCAGGCTGGCTTCTGTCTTCTGTGCAGGAGGCTCGTCTTCACCTTCGCCTTGAACACTGCACTGCAAGCCAAGAGACAGACTCTTCAACCTCCCGATACCGACTCACACGGGATGCTACATGGAGCTACAGGCCTTCAGGTGGATCCTTTGGACCTCCGTGCCGTCATTTTGTGTGCTCCACACCGGACACTAGACAGCCATTGGAAGCCAGGCTTGTCAGTGCTTGTCTTTGGTCTTGCATTGACACTATTTTCTAGAGTGAGCACCGACCGATATAAACGGTGAAGGATCAAGGCTCAGTGGAATGGGCTGAGGCCACCGACCCTCAAGGGGAAAGCATTCAATTGGCCCAACTCAGGGGCTGTTCACCTGGCAGCCAACCATCTGCACATCACACACAACCCCCAGGAACCTGAAGTCAGACTCCCAAGAAGGTGAGAGGCTCATTTAAGACATGACTATCAAACCCAGCCTGGGACATATCTAGGAGGAAGACTGGGTCCCCCTAGGTATTTTCAGTAGAGTAGAAGACACTGTCCTGACATGGGCAGCTGTGCAGCTTAGGCTTTCCCAAACTCTGGATCCAACAACCTAAGGCAGTCTTGATTTTTGTCTTGGGTGTTCCTCTCACTGACCTATAAGCCACACTGAATTTGTAGCAAGACAACTACACACAGCAGAAGAGACTTCTATTCTCACTGTAGTATGGATTTCAGGGAAGAGGAGTGACTATGAAGTTCCCAGGCTGGGCTAACAGAGCCACTGCTCCAGGAAGAGCTAGCTGGATAGAGGGGGGAGGATCGAAGCTTATCAAGCCACAACCTCGCAACATGAAATATTGAGCTGCAGTTGACTGCTAGCAGCTGTCAAGGATTCTACATGGAGGGCCAAAAATCTCAACTCACTGGACCAAGCTCTATGATGGGTTAGTGATGTCCATTATAAGTAGTGACAGTGGCAGGTTTGCTATATGGAGTCAGCAGTTTCTCATTTTACACAGGGGAATAGGGCTCGGTAGAAATCAGGGCTGATTCCCCTTTGATACAGTAGCATGCCTCCATCAAGTAAAACCTCCACAAAGGGACAGTGATCTCAGACACAGGGAAGGCAATGAGCTAGCAGCAAGTTTCCTTCCAGAAGCTGGAAGTCATCCGCTCACAAGTTAGTTGTATTCAGTACAGGGTAGTGACATGGTTTTTTGATGTAAGGTATAGTTTTTCAAGGTATTACACCTCAAATATTTAACACATTGTCTTAGGGTTTGTCTTTACCCAACACTTCATGCTAAGAATACAGACTAGTGCAAGTACCCGTTGTGACCCACAGGGGGCAGCACACACCTGGCAGAGATTTCTCACGAAAGGCTACAAGACAGGCAGTCCTCTTCAACTCTTAAAGCAGCATTGAAGTTATTCTGCAGCCACAGCAGCAAGTTGATGCCTGGTCAGAAGAGGGCAAAGACATTGTTTTAAGTGGACTTTCACAAGGGCCTCGGATATCACACAAGACTGGAAAAGGGTGCAGGTATGGAAAGGCATGATTTGTCTGCTTGGATACGTTTAGATCCCCAGCGTTCAAAGTTCCCGCGCGTCCCGTGGTCCAGTTCTGTAACAGGGCAGTGCACACGGTAAACTCCATCCTCAAGAGCAGTGGGGCAGGGGTTCCTGGGCACAGGTGCAGTAGACAGCATTGCTCCAAGACTTCTGCCCGTAGGGGTGCGCTCTGGATAACCGAGTGGGCAGAGCTGTACATGATGTCACTCCTGATTCTCATTAAGGACTGTCTTGAAGGCGAGGCAGGCTAAGTGGCAAGGGACACAGGCAGCCTTTAGTATGGAGTGAACCGTGTTGACAGGGATCAAAGAGGGACATCCTTCAGGCTGTTCTAAGACCTAAAGTACCTAGGTATTTTAGGAAGCTTGGAACCTGGCATCCCTAGAACCACAGGCAGCCAACTCAGTTGACATCTTGATTTCAGCTTTGGGTTACCCTAGCAGCCAACCCACTTTGTGACTATGTCCCAGGGCTAGCAAGTATCACTTTCTGAGCTGAGAACATTCATAGGTCTGCTGTACGTTGCAGGAATGTACAAGACTTATGGAAAAGTGATGGGTCAAAATATGGCATAAAACCTACACCCTTGCATGGGCCAAACATGTCCACTGGAAGAAAGCCTTTTAAAATGGTGCTGGGGAAACTGGCTTTCTGCATGCTGAAGACTAGAACTAGACCCATGTCTATCACCATGCATTAAAGTCAAACTGGATCAAAGATCTAAATATTGAAACACTAAATCTACTGGAAGAGAAAGTAGGTAGAAATCTTCAAGGCAGGTAGGCAGAGTTCATGAAAACCAAACTTTACAGAAAGCACATCAAAAGAATCAACTGGGATCTCATCTTATTGAAAAGTCTTCACACATCAAAAGAATCACTAAGGGTAAAAACACATGAATTGGGAAAAAATTTTAACCAACTGTTCCTCAAAGGACATCTAGAATATATAAACAATTTCTAAAAAGACCCCCCAAAATTCAAAGACCTAATTGAAAGTGGGCATCTGAGAGGAATACACATTTCTCAAAGAAATAAGGAGCAAATACATGAAAAATATTCTCCGTTGGTTATTCAAGAAATGCAAATTAACACAAATTTCCATCTCATCCCAGAAAGAATGGCTTTCATAAAAAAACCAACAAAGAATCTACCCTGGAAGTTAGACATCAGGCCCTTGTTCATCTAGTTAATAAACCAAATGGCACTGTATGCAGACTGTTCTTCCCATTCCTGTAATAAATCAGGTTTATCCATTTAAATTGATGTTACATTGCCAACAGCACAAGCTGACCAGCGTAGGGTACATACACAGGAAACAAAGCAGAAATTCCAAATGAAGTGCTGCGATTTCATGACAGTTGTGTAGAGCAATCTTTGAATTTCAGATTTACACTGGCCTCACATATGGCAAAGAACGAACTGATGCTCACATCGGAACATGATGAAACTGATAGGGAAACTGACAAAAAAGTGGAAGCCTGAACTAAAAACCTTCTACAATAACATGAAGGTGTTAACGAGTTAGGCAGCAACTATGTCACCTGAACAAAGCATTGGCCAATGGTTCTCTTCTACTCTAACCTGAACACGGGTGGCATAAACAGTTTGTTTGCAAAGACAAATGCAAGATACCACGGAGAAATTTTCTGAGACGACTTAGACTGATCTCTTATGAATTCCATTTATAGCAGAGGAAAAGCAGTGTTTCTGCCCAGGGAACTAACACAAAAAAGTTGTGGAGCACACGGGCGAGTTGACAGGTGAACAGGCAGGAACAGCCTCTCAAAGACCTATGCAAATTGGAAAATCAAGAGTTCAACTGTACCTTATAAGACAGGAAAAAATGTGTGTTATTGTGGATGGAACGTGCAATTTTCAAGTGTGAAAACTGCCTCAGGTGTTACAGTTGAAGCAAAGATTGCTGCGGCAGACTTGTTTGCGTTTACACTGTAGCTCACGTAGATTTTTCTTTCTGACCATTCTTAGGTTTTGTAAGTATACAGCTGGTGTGACAACGTTTATTCTAAACATGCATTACTTTGCTATTTTGTTAACTACACATTGCACAATGTAATAACCTGACAAAGCAGCAAGACCAGTGAGATTTCAAGTATGTCCTACAAAAAGGCTAGGAAAGCAAGACATGTGCTGTCAGTGTGAGACGTGTATGGAACGTGTTGTCATGTATGAAGATCTCCTTAGGTGCGATGATTATTTTGTCCAGTGCTACTTGTACTTTCAAATAGCTCAAAGGAATTTTGTTTAGACTTGGTACACCAGAAACCAGTCAATGGTGAAAGTTGAGGCATTGCGATTTTTCCTATCATTGCTTAATAAAACTCAGTGAAAATTCAATAGTCTAGAGAATGTGGGTTTGACACACCCATGGTTATGCCTCTTTGTGACAAAATGGTGTTATGTTCTTTATTAAACCTGAACCTCAATTTAGTTTCTCATCCCAGTCCGACAGTCCTTTCCAGCAGCACCTAATGAGGTCCACCATTTGAGGCCTAGAGTAGGCTAGTTCCGCTATTTCACAAAAGCTAAGTCCAGCTATTAGAAAGGGTCCCTCTCCCCGGGATGGGGAAGAAAACAAGACGGGTCTGGTATTGAACATACCTGACAGCACCTGAAACCTTCTACAAGACAAAAGCTGCTTTTGGTAAGGGGAAGGGAGACTAGCTGAACCAAGACCTTTTCATTGCTGGGACTTTGAGCTCTAGGGATAGCTTCAGCCTGCAATCCAGTCTTAGCAGACACCATTAAAGGACTGTATTTGGATCCATTCAAAATTTAACTCTCAGGCCAATACAGCAGATACACACGAGATAAGAGATGATCCCAAAAGCATCCTATCACTGTACGGTGGGGTCATCCAAGCTGCTTTGACCTTTCTTGGAAGCTCAGACCCTGAGCTTATTCCTGCTCTGGAACTTTGGAATCATCTACTGAACCACCCCTTGCTGCCGATGTGTGCCTCTCCCACACTTAGCTCTAAGAATACAAACCAAAGGGTCCACTTGTGTTCAGTCCACATGGATCTAATACAACACAGCACCTACCCCTTGAAGTCGACCCCTGGTGACGCACAAAGAGGGAGCTCCTCATGCCCTATGGGGCCCAGGGTACTAAGTACTCGGGAATCAATTTCTGACCTCCACTCTGGCTCATTTGAACTTAAAGACAGCACTTTCTACCCTCCCCCATATTGAGCTTCTGTGCTACCTCCTCGGCCTTCTACCTCAGGGCTCTCAGATCTTAACTTCCTGAGATTTAAAGTGCAGTAAAAACCTTTGAGGCTAAGAGGTTGGGATTGCAGGCACCCATAGGGTCTGCCCAGAAGAGGGTCACTGCCACCTGAGAATGGTGTCCACCGCTTTACTCACCCCACCTTAGGAAGAGCTGGGCTTCCTCCCCAAAGGCTCGTATGCACTTGGCAAGTCTTGAACATTATGAAAAAGGCTGCCTGATGGATGCCAAAAGCAGTGTTGGAATACAATTTAGATGAAGCTGGAGCAGACACTCAGCTCACAGGTTGCACTCTGCCAAGCCCTGGTGCACAGGATCCCATCTTTGTCTCCAGGACAGGTCACAGTACCTAAGTGGCTTAGTGGTCCAGACAGCTGCTCACCCTCTTCTGTTCTCAGTGCCAGTCAGAACTGAACTTTGCAGGCATGTGTTTCTCTGCCTCTAATGGGAGCAAGGTTACTCAAAGCATCCATCAGTGCAGTTTTCTTTCAGGCAGGAACAGATGATTAACAGAAGGACGTGAAGATTCAGGGCCACTAACAGACTAGGATCTGGGGCAGTCCTAGCTCAGATTAACCAATAGCTCCTCAGATATGCCCATCTCCCCCATGTGGATGAAGGTCTAGAGGACTTTGCCAGTACTGAGTCATTTAGAAAGGGACAGGGTGTTTCCAGGAACTGTTCCCAAGAACAGCAGTGGCCAAAGCAGTTGAAACTAGTTATGTTTAACTAGCTCAGGCGCCTTCAGAAGTTCAGTTTTGGAAAAGCTATTATTTCTGCAATATCAGTGATGACTAACATACCCAGAGGCAACTGGGTCCCCTCCTGCCATGATCAGCAGCTTGTTTTTTTGTGAGGCGGGGGTTGATCACATTTTTAGGATGAGTCATTTCTTTTGTTTTTTTGAGCCAAGAGCTCAATATGCAGTTAATGCTGGTCTTGAGCTATGTAGCCCAGACTGGCCTCAAACTCAAGGTGATCCTACTGCCTCAAACTTCTGAGTGCTGGGATTACAAGGCATGTGATACCACACCCAAGCCAAGGAAGCTTCTTATACTGGCTGAAGGGAGCACTACTCCAAGCAGCAGGTTGGAGTAAAGCTTCGTTCTCTCAGCAACTCCAGTAACGTCAGCCTTTCGGTGCCGGCTGAGTTGGCAGCTGCTGAGATTTGGAGACCCAAGCGCTTCTGCCAACCTGGCTATTGAGACCCCTTTTTAGAGCACCCAGTCCTGAAAGCATGTACATACAGGAGCCTCTAAAACATGGATTCAGATACCTTGCATGTCTTCCAGAAACACCTTGCATGCCCCATCTGTGAGAACTGCTTCCTTGACGCTGCCCCATAGGCTGCAGCAGGGACAGCTTTTGCTGTTGTTCTGCCTCTTCCGAGAGGAAGCCCAGAATTCCAAAGTGCTGTCCTCTATGCAGGACTATAGATACCCTGGACTTCACAACTAACATTGTCAACAACCTGGCTTCCCGCATCAGACAGGCCAGGCCCAGCCACGCCCTAACACTGGGGAGTGATCTGTGGAACACACAGGAAGACACCCTTCTGTGAGGTGGAAGAGAACCTGGTGGCAATCACCAGAATAGGACACAGGGTCACAGCCCAGAGATCTGCCAAGAAATGCAGACACAGTCTGTACCAGTGCAGCAGCCTAACCAATGAAACCAGAGCTCATTTCCCAGTACACATCACTGCCCTCCAGGAAATGCTGACTAAATTCTAAGTGAATAACGGCATGGTCCAGTGATGGGCCAGTCTCTGAACCTTTGAGAAGGCAGAGCATATTTAGGGAGGACTATCATGGTGTGTCTGAAGAGCCCTGGAAAATAGTTTCATTCTGGAGCACTGAAGCTTTCACCTCTGGCCAGCGTTACTGGGAGGTGGACATGGCTCATCCTTCCCAATAGATTTGTAGAAATTCTGGTACAAGAAATATACACAAAAGTATTGATTTTAATGAAGCATTTATATTTTCACTGAAGAGGAGCAATCAGACTTTCCACCAACTCTCCATTAACTCATTGTGCTTAGAGGCCTGTGGGCTAGGTTGGGGTGCATCTGGACCATGAAACACCAGACTTCTAGAAGTTTCCAACGCTTCCCTGTTAGACAGCTTCTTTCTTCCTGAGAGCTTTCCTTTGCCTAAAGTGAAAATCAAGTTTCATGAATCTTCCATGATAAATGCCCCGTTCTGAACAAACTAGTCCAGAGACTGTCCCCGTTAGGAACAGCACTCTGCTTTACATCTGTGTGCACACTGGAATTTCAGGAGCCACTGTGGGATTATAAAATGTGATCATTCCATTGAATATGTACATTTTCAAGTAAAGGATCATACAATCAAAATGAGCGCCATCATCAGATCAGACCAAGACTGCACTGAACTCTGCCTCTTCTCACACCAGGCCACTGAGCTCCTCTAATGGCCAGGAGACAGGCAGACCTGGACACACCGGTCTCCTTGCACTAGACTGTTAAAAGCCATGTAGCTGTGAGTGAAATGAGTCTTTAAGCATTAGGGTTCCCCCTCCTCTTTTAGCTACTGCTTCTGAAGCTGCCTCATGCTGAAGGTATAAACCAACAACCACCCTAAGTTTCATCGCTGGCTCGGTCATCTTCTACCCTCACTGTCCCTGCTGTTGCTAGCGCTCCCGCTGTCCATTCAGGCCAGATCTGAGACTTGGAGCTTTTGTGCCTTGGTTCCCACTTCATACTGAACAGCCCTGTCTCAAGGCTGTCACTTCTCAGGCCCACCCATTTTTGTCATGCTGTCTTCACTGCCTCAGGTCTCCTCTCAGTGGGCAACTAGTGTAGCCATCCCTAATTGATACCAACTTCCTGCAATCCAGTCAAGTACAAGCAATTGAAAAACTACACCCCAAAGGTGATGTAACCCAAGTCATTCACAAAGCCCTACGAAACCCGGCCCACCTGTGTCTCCATTTACCCTCCCCATGTGCCCTCAGTACGCTGAGCTGCAGCCACATCAAATCCCTTGGTTCTTATGCAGTTTTTTCATGCTCATTTCTGCCTCAGGAACTTTGCACTGGCCGTTTCCTCTACTTCAGAAGCTTTCCCAATTATCCTTGCCCTAACTTCAGTAGGTGAGGAATGTGCTCAGATAAGTATGTCGGGTCTTCCTGGGCCACATCTCAGGTTTTCAACAATGCCATGCTGGACTTCTTCACAGACACGAGTTGGGCTGGGTGCCTGGTATATGACCACACTGCATTAGGCAATGCTTCAAAAGTCTTGTCATTCCAGGAAAAGTCTCAAGCATGGATGCTACAGTCTCCGACGGTTATGAAACTTGACGACCAACTAAGGCACCCGGAGCACATAGTTCAGTCGATCAGATGCACCCTAGTAACCAAGCATTGAGTTTTGTTGACTACTGAAGTCAAAGATGGAGACGGAGCCCCCAGGATACCTTGAACCAAGTGCAAGTGGCAAGGGCCAGCGTAAATCCCAGAACCTGACTCTGATCCCAGGTACAGAGCAGCTAGAATACTCCTCGCTCCTGCTCCCAAGTTTAGTCTTTGGTGTAGAGCAGGTGGCTTGGGTGTTTCACTGCCTGTCCTATTCAGCTCCTAGGTGCCGATTTTCTACTCAAGCCCACAGGGAAGCAGGACACAGTTGCCCGATTTAAGTCTGGGTGAGAAGTCTGAGTCTAGCAATCCAGTCCCTGGGTTGATGAGAAGTTCTCTAGCCTGAATAATAGCTCCAGCAGGGATAACAATCTTTTGACACCCACAACATTGTCATGGAATCCTGGTCGTTCCAGCAACTTTCCTACTGCTTCCCATAAAGGTCCTTTCCCACCCTACACCTTACAGTATGTGCAAAGTCCCAGTCTGGGAAGGGAGTACATCAAGGTGTTAGGCTGCAGTCAGCAGAGGTTGTATATGGCAAGAGGTAGAGGTGTTGGGCGGCAAGTCCTCAGTACAAATGGGACAAGCAGCCGCTGAGTCCCCACTAGAATGTCCAAGGCCGAACAACTCATGAAAAGCCCTGGTCTGTTCAAAAACTCAAGGTATGAGTGCAAAGATGAAAGTGTGGGTTATCAATTCTGCTAGACTAATGGATCTTCAGAATTTGAGGCAGTGGTTTAACTCAGCTGGCTTGGCTCATTGCAGGCTCACACCTCACCGCTGTAGTTCACGAAACCTAGGACAGGTGGCAGCTCTCCAATGTTTCCGTGACTGGATATCAAGGTCTACTGGGAACAGCAGCTTGCTGGGAGAAGGATCCAGGCTGTGGAACCTACAAAAAAAAAAAAAAATGTAAGACAGATTCAGAAGGACAGAGCTAGATTTATGCTTGAACTTCACAAATCTACTCTGAAACCTGTGCAGGGCCCAGGACATGCTAAGTGATCACACAGGAGCTGTCAACCTGGTCTGCAGAGGGGAGTCTTTCCAAGAAGTAGTGTGACTCACATTGTTCCTGAGGAGCACAGCTTTGGGGCTGACAATGCAAAACTGAGCTGCACCCCTCTCCTGTCTATAGCCATGTGTCGTGAGAGCAGAGAGGAACCAGGCCACCTGCCTGCTGTGTCCACTTTACACCCACAAGGTCAGCATCTGCATTTTCTAAGGCTACATGGAAATACCTTAGGGAAGCCAGGGCAATTTTCATATGTAGCTTATGATTGGGTCACGAGATGCAGTCCTGGGGGAGCGGTCCTAGGACACAATTTCTCTCACATGTATGCTTTTTGGAGATAGGAGCATCACTTCCTCTGGCCCACCTGATCTTCCTACTAAAATGCTCAGTGAGGAATTCAGAGACATGAGTGAAGCAGTGCCCCCCACCTCACAACTTAGCAGTGTCCAGGATGCGATGCCCAGCCCCGCCCAGGGGAAGGCTCATGGGCTCTATATCTTCCCACAGTGAAGGCAGGCCACGGTCTGGATCCGTTTCATGCCCATGAGAAAACAGATGATCAGACACATCTCCTGTCTTGTCTACTTAGAGCAGAAACTACCAGCTTTGGGATCTGAAGTCCGATACCCTTAGGGCTGCCTTTTGCACAGTCTGTAACAACTGTGCCAGCTATTTACTGAGTACAGTTTGGCCCAGGGGAAGCAACAATCCTGTCCAACGAGCTCAGTCCAGCAAGAGGCAGAGACTAAAGCAAATGTGTTACAATATGGGAGGTGGATGTTCACCCAGGCCTGTTGCAGCCACAGCTAGAACAAGCAGTTTCAGGCAATGCGAGCACCTCACCCCTCCAGTATGGCCTCCCTTTCCCAAGCAGACCACCTCCTGGCAGTGGCAGTGTGGTTGACACATGCAGTGGGGTTGCTAACCCCAGGTCCAACTCCCAGCCAATGTGAGCCAGTGAGAAATAGTCCTCCCTCTACTAGCTGGGATGAGCAGTCCAGAGGCATTTTCAGACTGCCCAGGTCTTTGTCAGTTGTGGTGCATATCTACACATCCCTTCTCTTGCACTCACAGGCGAGGCCTTTGGGGAGATGGCTCCATCACGGGTGTGTGATGCTCGATTAGGGTGTATGATACTGGGGTTGAGGGTCGGGGGGGTAACTAAGTTTGTTTAGCATAGATCTGTGTGGAGAATGGGAAGGCCCGCCTTAGGAGTGGGTGGCAAAGTATTTGCAGTTGGGGTGGGATAAAAACAGGGAGGCTCACTCCTGCTTTGCTGTCTCCTGACTGCTCTCTGTGGGCCGTTTTTCTGCAATCCCCTCTTCTCTACCCCTCCATCCCACTCTGCCTTGCAACCCAGTAACAGTTACCTTGAGGTATAGCAATGGCTACAAGGAAAGGGAAATGAGGTATACTAATGTCTTTTCTCATTGTTGCAACAAAACACTCAACATCCAAAATTAAAGATTTATTTCAACTCAGCTTGCAGAGGGTTCAGTCTAGTCACAGCCGACTCCAAGGCCCAAACCATGACACTCATAATTCTGGGGAAGACTGGTAAGTAGACTTTACCCACCATGTG
This sequence comes from Dinomys branickii, assembly GCA_004027595.1. Taxonomy (NCBI): domain Eukaryota; kingdom Metazoa; phylum Chordata; class Mammalia; order Rodentia; family Dinomyidae; genus Dinomys; species Dinomys branickii. Next base: position 60,685 of record PVLD010007574.1, read on the forward strand.
GGGGATTTAAATATTGGTCCCTAAGCAACACGTTTACAGGCTGGAATCAGGCTTTCCTTACATCTGTGCAGAGAAGGTGACAGGTAGTCAACATGCTCCTCAAAGAAATCCTTCCATTTGGCCTACCCCACTCTCGAGTGGCAATGGCCTTTTACCTCTCTAACTCGGTGGGTGGCAAAGGCCTTAGAAATAAAGTACCATTCTCTGTTCTTCATTGCGATACTCAGCCTTCCGGAGAAGTAGAGGGGGCCAGCCAGATCCTAAAAAGGAAACTCTCCCAACATTTTGCTGAGACACAGTCTTGGATGATTACTGCCATCAAGCCCTTATGATTTGAAACACTCCCAAATCTTGGCTGAGTCCGTGTAAGATTTACATGGGAGGTCTTATCTACCGCCTTCTAACCTAGTAGGAGACCTAAAGACCACTAGATACTTACAATATCTTATTAATCTAGGCCAAATGCAATAAGCTGTCCAACTGTATAGGAAGAATTCTGCCAGCTCCTGGTCCTGGGGGACCACCTAGTGTTTGCCCTGGAGAACAAGCACTCCTTAAAACTTGAAAAGAAATTCTTATAGCTCAATTAAAACCAAAGTAACAACATTTCCCACCCTAGCTTGGGGGCGCACACATAATCCCAGGCGCGCTATGGGTCTATTAGAGGGATCCTACGGTACCACAGAAAAAGAACTACATTTCCCAGAATGCTTGCTGCGATTCATTGTACGCATTTAAAAGAACGACCACTGTTCCCACGGTCCCTTTGGCAGCGTCTTGTGGGAAAGATAGTTCTCGTAGTCCTCAGCTGGTGCCCAGCGATTAGAGCGCAAACTAAACTTCCTAGCAAGCAGCGCGCCGGCCTGGGACTCGAGGCAAGACGGCGCATTTACCCCGGTTTCTTTTGGCTTCACCAGCATCCTCTGTTCGGAGGCACTGGCAGCCCCCCAGAGAAGGGTTTCTTGAAGACCGTGCAAGGAAGAGAGCTGCAGGGTGTGAAGGCGCGGAAGGAACTGGTCATCCCCATGGGTCCCGGAATGACTGTCCCGCCAGCTTTCAGCCCCAGACCTCGGGTACAGCCATAGAGGCTTTGGGGTTGGAATGTTGTCCCAGGCTGTGAAGGAACTTTTTGAGGGATGAAAGTCTCAGGAGGGAATGCGAGTGTTGACTCCACGAGTCACTGTCCCCATGATCCAGGGAAGAGATCCAAGGATGAGTGCAGCCCCAGTGAGGAAAAGGCAGAGAACCCTGGAGAAAGCGCCCATAGGCGGTTATGAAGCAAACCCTGTAGAGAGCTACAGGATGCCCATGTTGCGCAGAACGGGCTGGAAGTCTGTCACGAGCATTAGCCACACTTTCAGTCAAGTGGTGAAGCCCCTTGTAAATTCACCGAGGCTGGCTTAAAGGGTTAGGGTTGTGTGCCAGTATGATCAAGGCCCTGGCCTTGGCTTCCAGTAGTGCCCTACCGCCCCAAGGCTAGGCAGTGGGCAAGAGAAGGCTAAGGAAGACCAGCCTCAAGGGCCGAGCGCCTGGAGGAGCTGTGGCGGACCCTTCTGGCCCCCACTAAGAACTCTACTGGAAGGTGGATGGTCTTGATCCTAACAATGGCCATAGGTTGTCTAGCATTGGGCAGTCATACAGCGAGACTCTTAGTACTGTCTACAGTTCGTGTCCCACAAGGAATTTGACATGAACTCCATGCATCCTGGCTAGAACTTTCTCGGGACAACACAGTGGAAAAGCCTAAGGCAGGCAATTCCAGAGTAAAGACTTCTGTGGCTACTGGCATTCAGAGCATAAGTGGCAACACCCTCCAGGGTCTGGAGGCCTGCATCCAAGAGAACAGCAAGGCACCTGCGTGCGTGCTTTGTGGACAAGCTGTACAAGGGTGGCATTACAACACCAACACACCAGCTTGAGATGTCCTAAGCCAATGTTTGTGGGGGACAGAGGAAGGCCAGGTCTTGGAAGGCCTTGAGGGAAGACATGCTGGAGTCCCTGGTTCCCCAGGTGAAAGGCAATTGAATGATGGTGGTGGCAGGGGCACAGGTCGGAAGGGTGAGACATCTGCTGGGCCGGGACAGAGCACAGCGCCAGGGTTGGTGCAACTGCAGAGACAGGACAAGATGGAGTAGCTTCACTACAATGCCACCTGCCAATACATGGGCTCCAGTGACTCAGATGAAGGCTGACCACTGGACCATTTCACATCCTGCAGGTTATTAATCTGTGCCATCTGAACTTGCCTGAAGATGGGTAGGATAAGTGCTTCACCCGCCTCTGGGTGGCAGTCCTGCAGTAAGGGGTGGGGGAATAGCTGAAGTCCTGGAGGATGAATCATAAGGGAGACTAGAAACATCCCATGTACTAGAGTATATAATAAAAGCCATTTGAAAGTTTAATGTGAGTTGGTAATATGAAGCACTAAAGTTAACAGGTGACATAAGTCACAAATCCAAGGTATATAAGCTTGAGACAGCCAGCTAAGGGAAAGGCCTGAGAGTTGGGTGATCAGGCACATGGATGGGAACTGAAATACAAATAGACGTGAACTAGGACTTTGGGTCAAGGGGAAACTCAGGCAGTGTAAGGTCCAGTCCCCTCCCACTAAGCGGAGTTCTAAGGAATATAAAGCTCAACCAGTTTTTCTGAAAAGTCTTCATATGCTGAGCCTAGAGTTCCAATCAGTCGTTTTAAGTCCACAGAGCCAGAGGCACACTTTTATAGTATAGACAGGGTATCCTGAGAAATTCACTCCCCTCCACCCACTTGAGCCCAGGCGGCACTCTAGGGCCATCCCCCTAGTCACTGGAAGGATAGGACCTTAACTCCTGCAGGGATGATGTAGGAATGATCCCCATAATAAATGAACCTAGACTGTATTTTGCATGCAGGCCAGATACACAATACTCAGCTAATTTCCTCTTTGCACGAACCATTTTAAGGGCAAGCAAGAGATTTTTCATACACCCTGCCTGAAGACTTTTCATTATAGACCTTGAGCAACAAGCTGATACCCAATCAGAAATAGCCACCCAGGAGCTATGACAGGGGTCCTGGGACCTCATCCCATAGAACGGGACCACTGCCCCATACTCAGCCTTTACCCAGCCCTGGCACCCCCACCTCTTCAAGAGGGGCTTTGTACCAACCACTTTGTTCTGCAAATAAACTTTCCTCTGCACCATTTTGGACTCTTCCCGTGAGTGGAGAGACTAGCCCAGGAAAAGTGAGAGGGCAAAAATCGAAGTTCACCCCTTCATGACCCCTACACAACGCCACCCTGTGAGCACAGGTAACACTGAGGGCTTTCCTCCACTGAGTGCCATCACCTTAGGGGCATTCCATAGAAACCCGGACCAAAGTACATGTGCTTGTTTTTCCTCTTCCTCTTGAGCCCAAAAATTAACATTTATCTGCATGGCATTCAGTGTGCCTTTGCCATCCCAGCACCATTTTCTTCATGACTTTCAATAAACATAGCTGCCTTTTTCCTTCACTATTAAAGGTATGCCTTGCAATTCCTCAGCTGTACACAATTATGAGCACACATGAAGATAGCATATTACTTATATCTAGAGTTTCACCAGTTTTTTGGTTCCTAAGACCAATGGATTTTTATCCTTTAAAAGTTAAAGATGCATTGCTGGATATGGGTGCCAGGCATTAGCTGTTCCCACTGTCTTGGTAAGACTGAGTTTCTAAATATTCAATCTAAAGTTTTAGTTGGACTGATTTCCTGGAGTTTTAGGATTTAGTGTTAGGTTGTGGAGAAGGACATTCTTTAATCTTTCAGTGTATTGCCTCAGGCCTAACCTAGGCTTTATTTGTTGGGTTCTGGAGGAAGTCTAGCAGAAGTTTTGTAAGCTCTGGCATGGACACTAAATGCTTTGCTGTGATGTGCAGAAAGGAATGGTGACATGATGGCTATCTAGTCAAGTCTCAGGTCTATGGTAATCGAGTTGTATTGTTGCTACAAGGGTTGATATCCACCCATTAGCCTAGTTTCCTCTTGTTTTCTCTCTATAAAAAAGTTACTGAAAATCCTATTCCAGGCTGCAGTCCATGAGGCTGCAGGCCCCCCCCCCCCGATCCCAGAATTGTCTTGTATTTCATTTTCCTCCTTTTTATTCATCTGCGAGTACCTTGTTCTCGGGACCTATTCACCTTGGACAGAAACAGATATAAGACCTACATAAGGTGTAGAAAAGATGAAGTTTTCAGGGTGTTCTCATGTAATTGTTAATGTACTGAACCTTTCCCTCACTGGTAATAAGCATGTAGCGTAGTTAGCTGTAGTGAGGGTATTAAAAAGACCTGCAATAGTTGGATGAACCTAGACAGTGAACTAGTACTTTGGGACTCAAACTTCCTCAGGCAATATGGGATGCAGCTACTCCCTGTTAGAGGGGTGCTCCCTCCCTAAGCTCCCAAGTATGAGGAAATTAATCCACAATAACCAGTTTTCCTTCTACCATCTCAGTTTCTTTTAAGCCTTCCGTGTTGAACAGGATTAGAAGCCTGAGTTCTAATGGGTTATTGTAAATCCAACACTGCATGAGACAGATGACCACTAAGCAATTCTTGTGCTTTGGTTATCGTAACTCTGGATTAAGGGGCTACAGCATCACCCACTCAAAACTCAGGAGCTGTCCTAACTTTCCAATGAAAAAATGACCCAAAACACTGCTCTTGGCTTTGATTTCATTCCCCAACATTGTGTAACTGTTATAGGCAGCCGAGTTAGAAATATTACAGGCAGTCAGACAGAGCCAGGCCTCTGAAAGAGCCAACATGAAAGGCAATACTTATGGGCCAGGCCTCAAGACAAAAGGGACTAAACAAATGCATCCACACACCTCTCCCTAGGTGTAAACGTCAGGGATTGATATTCTAACAACCACCTTGAAAAAGCCAGGAAGAGTCACTAGCCCAACCTCCTACAGGAAAAGCCCCCATTCTGTATTCACGCCCGCTTGCTACACAAGACTCTTCCCCCATTTGATCCCAGTTTACTCAATTTTACCCGATTATACTTGTCTTATTGGCTGACCATAGTTTTGTCCATTTACCCTACCTTGGGCCCAGCCTCACCACCTTGTGGTTTTGCTTTATTAAAGTCCCCAAAAAGACAGTCCTGGGTAACCCACTCAGCCACACCCCCTTCGGTCCCTCTCTTGGACAGAAGCTTTCTTTCTCAAGTATATTCTACTCTTAACCTCCATTGTTCCTAAAATTCACTCTTCAGTTTTAGAGAACACGAACTCACCCCAGGTATCATTCAGGTTGGGAGTTTTTAGTTTCCTATATCAGAACCATGAGAGCTCCGTACACATACGGCGACAATTTCCCCAGAGGCAGAGTTCCTACTAAACACGTCATCCCTGGTGGTTTCAATTCCTATTCCCGAAGTCTTCAGAGTGAGCTTGTCTTCATGAAGCCAGGGGCAAATGTTAAAACCGGCCAACTCCCTGTGCCTCAGCCTTGGGGCTTTTGCGAGGTAAAAGCCATACCTTCCTGTAGATTTTGGGAGGAAGTGGTCAGCGATCCCTGCCCCCTCCCATGAGCACCTTAGAATCCTATGCCTCACACACCGCACACCTACCATGCATCCACTGAGGCCACAGCTGCCTTGTTGCACTCATAGGATTCAAAAGAATTCATCCCTATAACCTCAGCTCTACCGCAGACAGGTGAGGACAAATCTCAGGTTAACTGTTAACAACCTCCAGTTTGTACTTGTTAAGCATCAAATAGGATTTTGAACATGCTTTGAGGACGCGTCTTACACTGAGTTTAGCTGTGCGTGATGAGCAGAGAGCTCAGGTCAGGAGAGAATCAGGAGCTGCCAGACGCAGGGTCAGAGCGCTCCACCCACAGGTTTCCTCCATTGCCCACCTGCACTCTTACATGCACATATTACAGACTGACTTCCGCTGTGACAACTCCACCCACCACACATCATATCTTCCCATTACCAGCCCCCTCCCTCCAGAGCACCCCTTTTTTCTCTTGAGGGAGAGCAGGGGAGAGGGAAGACTGTTAGGAACCTGCACTGGAGAGAAGACACACAGACTTGGTTTTTGAGGAGTCCTCGGACCTAATCCACCTGTGAAACTTATTCTACTTAACAAGACTCCTCCCAACAGCAGCTGGAGGCTTTTGAATGCAAAAGCCAACATTTGACACTAATCAGGTAAAAACCTGGCTAGGCTAGCGGCCTGACCACCCCCAGCTGTCTAGGTCTGGCAGTCTAAGTCAGGCTACCTGGAGGGCTAAGGGATGTATTAGTTAATAAGCATGAATATGTAGCCAGGATAGTATAAAATATAAAGGCTTTACTTGGCCCAAAGCTGTCCCGAGGTTTTCACAGGGTCTTGGAGGAGGCTTAGCTAATGTCAGCCCCCAGGTACCCGAGCACCCTCTTCAATCCCACAAGGGGTCAGGAAAGAACAGCCAAGTTTGGAAACAAGGAACACCTGCAGGGTATTGGGGGCCTAGACCAAGGGCCCCCACAGCTGATGCTCCCATTACTGGAGACACAGGAGTGAAAGTGGCACCTGACCTAGCCTTTTAAGTTTCCCAAGTTGTCTCTGTACTTCGTCTTTGGTCCCACACCCTTTTACTGCCAAGATTTGATTATTCCATGACAGGAATGCATTGCTAAAACTGTTACACCCTCATTTCTTGCATGGGAGAGTTAGAAGTTAGAGGTCCGTTGGCCCCCAACTTCAGGAAGAGGCAGCTTGGCTTCACAGCCAGCGGCTCAAGAAAAGTTCTCGCAGCACTGGAGCGTCCTCGCAGCTGCTGGGGTCGCAGCACCAGGTCTGGCGGTAAGGGTAACTTGGGAGTAGCTGGGAGTGGTTCTGAGACTACATCACAGTGGGGTAGCAGGCGTGGACATTTGTTTTGCTAATACAGAACCAATTACTCTTCTCCCAGTTCAGGGTCTGTTCAGGGCCGTCCAGGGAGGTATGAATAACAGCCTTGCCACCACCTCTCACACAGCAGAACCAGGAGGCAGGCAGAACGCCAGGGCCCCCAAGGGCTGGGACTTCAGACAGTCCAAGGAACAGAGCACTTGCTGGTCCCTTCTCAGACTGCCCCAGAGAAGCAGATGTTTGCTGATGTGCATACTGGACCAGACACAGTTCCCTCCACCCTCTTCAGACCTTGGCTTGCAGGACCTCAGAGCCCACTGAAGTTTTCTTGCAGAAACCCAGGCCTCCCTCACAGCTCAGCCTCCTGACCTTGGCCTCCAAACCCCGTGTATCAGTAGCTTTCTGCGTGTCACAAAAGCATTACTTTGGTAGGAAAAATCTTTCTAATTGTTAGCCCACGTTTGGGACAGTGCTCATTCACCCCAGGGAATCTGAACATGACCTCAACGTCACCGTGTTTTGCCCCCTTCAACCCTTCTTCCCGTCCACACTCACACAAATGCCATTTCCAGTTTCTTCCTTCCTCTTCCTTGAAAAGTTCTTGCCCTCCCCCTTCTTCCCTTACCCCACTTGAAGAAATTCTTCCTACTTCCTAGTATCTACCCTTGCTTTTATTCCTTGTCTCTAACTTGATTGAAAGAATGACGTCCTAAGAACTCAACCAGTAACATAATGGTGCTACAGGGGAAAAAAGGAGCCCTTCTCTCTTGCGAGACTTCTTCCCAAGCTACATTATAATGCTAGGACAACTCAAGAGGTAGAAAGCCCCAGTAGCCCTTCCCCTAAGGAACTCCCAGCTTGAAGGGGAGAGAGCACACCTTCGCGACAAAACCCAGAACAAGAAAGAACGGCCCAGACAGGGTCCTTTTAACCAGCCCCTCACTGTTGTCTGTGCTGCCCATTGGTTGGCAGTCTTGCCCCCAAACACCTATCACCTGGGATCCAGGAGCGGGCTTTAATGCCAGGTGCGGTTAGTAAGCGGCGCGACCACGAGCTCCCAGTTCATGCTCTTTGCCCCAGTAACTGTTCATGGACCAATTTCCACTCTCAGAGTGTCGCATTTTGACAAGTGGCCTGCAATATACAGGAAGATATTGTCCTTCTGAATATAACCAAGAAGACTTGCAGAAAGTCTCGAGTTCCCTGCAGGTGAGAGAAGGCACGAGGAGCCCGTGGTCGAAATTTCTCCAGCTTGGGTAAATGTACTGCAGCTGGGGATGTGGCTCCTTAAAGCCTGGCCAGACCCTGAAAACAAGGTTGCCTCTTTGCTTATCCTTCAGCCTTCTCCCTGCCATGCAGCTATCACCCTCCGGGCACCCGGCTGCTGTTCAGTTTTGCTAACTTAGGGTGCTGTCTGAATAGCTGGATGTGGGGTTTTTCATCTGTGGTTTTATTGAAGTCCTCACTAACCAGATTCTACTTTAAACCACACTGCCCTGAATCCAAATCCCAGCTCCGACACTCTCCTTGAGCCCTGCAGTAGTTCACTTGTCTTTCCTTGCCTCAGTGTCTCTGTCTGAAAAGAGGATATTACAGCAAGTGAGTCAATATGTGTAATTCATCAGAGCAGCTCGTGGAATATAACAGTGAGTAAAAGAGGCTGCTAATTAAACATGAGAAGGTGGAAGGGGAGTTCGGTTCTCTCTCTGAGCTGCCTTTATTACATCATTAAAGGCTTTGGTTTGCTTCAGACCATGGGGCAATGACTTTTATCCATATCCTCACTTCATAGGAAATAAAAACTTGGAGGTTAAGACACATGCAACAAGATCACTCAAGGAGAAAGGGGAAGGTTTGGCCTTGAACTTCAGCTAGTTCCAAAGTGTGTACTCTTACTATCACAGAGCGTGTATTGCATCTATCTTCGCTAAACTTGAAACCCTTGAACTGCCAGGGCCTCTAGTTGCAGCTCACAGGAATTTGCTCAGGTCCACATTTCCCCTATTTATAACCCTTCTGATTGTGTGAGCTTTGATCACACTGCCCCTTTGGACATCCTATTTCTAGACTGAAGAGGGGGTGTGATAGGGTTGATGAGCCTTCTGCATGTGTGTCCTTCTAGAAGTTAATCCAGATCCTTTTGCAAAAGATTCAGGACCAGAAACCTTAGACACATCACTTGATTTCTCTTATTCTTAATAATAACTGAACTTAACTAGTCTTAAGAGAATGGAAATTTGATCTGGATACACAGTAATTATTATAACAAGGTAGTTATTATAACAATAGCTCCCCAGAAACAGGAGCTTTTAGATTTTTGTGTATTTCTTTCACTGTGTCTCTAGTGCCCAGAACTATGCCTGGTACACAGCCACTGTTCAGCAAGTACACTGTCTTGATAAGTGACAGTGACTAAATAAATGAACAGAGAATGAAGGAAATGGTATGGCAGCTTACAGAAGGAAATAAGCTTACCAGACAGATGTAAATCCAAAATCCAGGTTAGCCAGAGCAGGTTGGCCTGGGACCATGCCAGAGACACAACCTCTGAAAGTCGTGTATGCCAGGAAAATTTGATCTACAGAAAACAAGACAGTCACCATGCCCATTATCAGTATCACTGGATACTAGGCCTATGCAAAGCCTCAACTTCTGAGCCTCAGTTTCCTAAGCTGTCAATGGGGGTAACACTAAGATGTACCCACAGGGTTGCTGTGAGGATTCATGAGATAACGGGTGTTGAAGACTTAACCTTCGTGGTTAGCATACACTCAGCACTAATCGGCAGGAGCTCTTCCTTCTACCGTTATTTTGCTTGACATTTGGGTCTTGAAAATGCATTTCACTGCTGACCCTGCTCAAAGGAAGATCCTTGGTTTTATGACAGGAGGGAAGGTAAACCACACAAGAGCCAAAAACATGAGGAACTGTGTCTCCTGGACCTTTTCCCCAGCAGCAAAGTGGTCTCCCTGCCCCCGCCCCAGACTGCGTTCCCAGCAATCATATCTGCTGCTCTGTGCTGATTTCCAACAGATGTTTCTCTAATGAACCTGGCTGTAATCTCAGGGCCTTAATATAGTGCTGGGGCGTGATAAGTTCGAAACGGCTGTCATCATCGCCTGCGAGGATGGTCTGGTCATTGTTCGGGACTGTCTTCCTCTGATTGTTATGTGAAGGGGAATTTATTTTCTTCCATCACCTCTTTTCCCTGGGCCCCAGTTCCTGCCCAAATTAAAAGTCTGCAGCAGAACTTTCTAGAAAGTGCTTGGGTGCCCTGTGATGAGAGGGATGACAGAGGGAGGAGCTTGGGAGACAGAAGTGCTTCTACCTGGGCTGAGAATCAATATTTCAGGCGGCAGACATACAGATTCACTGAATATCAGGCTGGGGGCTGGCTCCTGGGAGATGGGAGGCAGATGTTTCCGGATCAAAAGGCAGTGGCCATATTGGATGTCACGCAGCTGGACCTTCAGCAGAGCGCGTCCATTTCCAAATGCTCTGGGGACTCAGAAGAGGAACGGGGGTCCTTATGGATGGACAGAGAGAGGCCAGGGACAGAGAGATGTTTCTAGGTCCTGTCTACTCGTGTCTTGTTCATCTGAGTGATTTCAGTGCTTTCACTGGGGCTCATGGTGAGCAGCAGAGTTCACAAGTATGGTCAGTCAGTGAGACTTCCCAAAGGTTTTCTCTGCTCCCACCACTGTGCCAGGCCCTAGGGTGCAGAGAGTCAAATGCAGAGCCTACCAGTGGGCATCACAGAAAGCAGCTCAGGGACAGAGGCCCACCTCTCTGCCACCTGGCTGCATCTGTTTGCTATTTGGGAGTTTACCAACCAATAGCAACAGACCCCCAGCCCTTTCTGATAATGCATGTCTTGGGCTGGAAGGATAATAAGAACATAGGCTAATCATCACTCATTTGAAGATCTGAAATCTGAAATACTCTCACATGCAAACCTTGTTTTGGGTTTTGAAGCATTTCAGATTTGGGATTTTTGCATTGGGGGTGCTTAGCTGATAAGTCTATAAAACTATTCCCAAATCTGGAAAAAATTCTCAGATCTGTAAGATTTGTGGTTCCAAGTATTTCAGATAAAGGACCATCAGCCTGTTTCTGAGTTCTTACCTCAGACTCTGGGCTAACTGTGTCCTGTACATTATTCCCTTTAATTCTAGTAATAACTAGGAGGTCAATGCTTCTATACCCTCTTCATATACCAGCAAGTAAGGGCTGGACGAGTTAAATCACTTGGCCAAGGTCATACAGCCAATAAATGGCTAAAGGTAGGAATTGTGATTGGAGCTGACTCTAAAACCTAATTTTAACCACTCTGCTAAAGTACATGTCCATCCAAATGCTGGTTACTTAAAATCTCCAGTTGTTGGGATATCAGGGAATAAAGGAAATTTATTTCCTTATAATACACTTAGAGAAAAATCTATTTAGCTTCCTGTGTAATGAAAGTACAGGGCTGGGTTTTTCATCATGTAATCGGAGCAACACAGAGAATTCAAGGAATGTTACATAGAGATTTCTCATTTTATAGGCATTAACCTGTGATCCATGGCCTTTCTCCCGACAATAAGCTCTTCAACTCTCTCATACTCACTTGGGGAAAATTTAATCCACGTAGAATTCACACCACACCACAACCACCCCAAAGAAAAGAGCCTCACCTTATTCCTGAATGGAAATACCATTGCCCACAATATTTGAGAAGGGCGGGAGAAAGTTAGAAACCAAATGCAGCAATAAGGAGAGGGAACATAAATAACTCTTCTTGTACTCCAGTGAAATAGCTCAGGGTCGGCGAACGTTCTCTGCACGGGGCCAGGTAGTAAGTATTTTATACAGTCCCTATTGCAACTATTGGGCTCTGCTGCTGGAGCATAAAAGAAAGTGTAGACATTGTGTAAATAACTGTACAGGTCCGTGTTTCAACTCAACTTTATTTACAAACACAAGTGGCAGACCCATGGTTGCGTTGGTAACGTACCACTGAGAGGACTTGAATCTGGTGACCTTACCTTGCACCATCCTGGTAAGCCTTTTCAAAAGGGGACAGAGTATCAGTGAAAAATCCTAATCCACAGCACCCACTGAAACTTTTGAAGTGTGAAGTGTCTGCAGTGCATTATCTCATGGGCCACTGGGCCAAACAGACCAATGATGTCACTACTATTCTTGTCCCTTCCAGGTCCGACATGGTGGATCCCACCAGGAAGGACTCACTCCTGGCTCCATGAATCAGTTCCTGTTTTAAAAATGAAAGAAGAGAGGCTCAGAATAGCCGCCATGTGTGCAAAGTTATGGAGAATATATTAAGTGTTCGGAAAACGTCAGCCCCTAGACAAAGCCAGAGCTAGAAACCCACTCCAGCTCTACCAACTCTTAGCTGTGGGACTTTGGACACATTTTCTTGTCCTTCCAGGCCTTGGCTAATCTACAAAATTGGGGACACTAAAGGTATCTGCCACCTAGACTGGACCCAATGATAAAATCTAAACACGGAGATGGAACCCATCATTTGGGGAGGGCGATTCTGGCAGGCTGTGAGGATGAGACAGGGAAGGTAGGAAACTTTGGAGGCTCTTACAGTAGTCCAGGAATGAACTGCCAGCTTCCACAACTCTGGTTAGGTCTTTCTGCTGTCACAAGATAGTCTTAGGGGACCTGGTGTCACAAGAGCTGCCCAGAGACGTAAGTCTCTTCCCCGTCCCTGAGTAATTCTGATTGACATTAATCATGACAACAGCAACCATGTGTTACTCATCTGCTTTGTGTCTGGTCCGCAACACTTGGCTTAGCAGCCCTGGAAGACCGGTTCTGTTGCCATCCCGAAAGAGTCAGAGGGGATCCACTTGCCCAGAGTTGCACAGAGAGGAAGACACAGGGCTAGGGTTGGGCCTAGGCTCTGTGAGCTGACAGCCTGAGAACCCACTGGCTTTCCAGAGCTATCTGGCCGTTCCAACCCTGCGCATCATCCCAGGTCAGCTCCATGGGGGTCCCTGAAGTTCCGTTCATGGCCCATCTCTGTCACTTAATGGCCCCTGGCTGGTGGTGGGAATGCCTCCTCACAGTGACAGGGAGACCCAGGCTCCTTCTACCCTGCAGCTCGGTCATCCTTTTAGATCACCTTGTGGAATGGGATGAGCTGGTAGAAGTCTGGCTTGGGGACCCTGGGGTCTTCCTGTTGTTAATCCCTGGGCTTCCCCTCATCCTTGCCTCCAACCTCTCCTTGGAGGCCCAGCACTTTCCCCACAGGTGACGGATCCCTGAGTGAGTCTCTCTGTCCTAACACTCAGGTGGTTTCTGGCACATGAACAGTATGATGTACCCAAAAACCAAAACCTCAATAAAAATAAAAAATCAGAGGGATGGAAAGAAATGAGAAGAGGAAGAGAGAGACATAAACTGTGGCTCTCACTAGCCAGGTAACCTTGGGCCAGTTGCTTATGATTTTTATAGGAAAGCAGAAGTGTAAGCAAAGGTAAACCTTGTAAGACATTTTTGGAGCAGAGGGAGGACAGAAAAAGGGAGAGCTGCAGTGTAAGAGCGGAGAGAATCTTCCAAATGCTTTTAAATGGAATTAGAGGGGCTGGGGACATAGCTCAGTGTAATAAGCACCTGCCTAGCAGGCGCAGGGTCCTGAGTTTGATCCCCAGTACAGCCAAATAAATAAATAAATAAATAAATGGAATTAGAATCGCAAGGCCACAGGCATCTAAACTTAAGTTCTATTTTTAATTGGAAAAGCCCCAATTCTTATGATACATTAAATCATACCAGGGGCTGCGGTTCTAAACACAAGGACTAGACATTTCCATCCTATCTCCTTTTACAGATTTGCCATAAAAGGGGGAGTTTTTTGATTTGAGAAAAATAGTACAGGGCCCTGGTTAACAAAATCCACCCCCTCTCTTGACCAGGAAATAGGAAAAAAAAATCTCTCTCACTAAATGTTTTATTCTAGGCAAGGACTTTTGCAGTGCCCTGGTGACAATTGGGTGCATTTTGTGCAAACAACATAGCAATCTGATGGCTTATTCCTTTGAAACATAGTAGACACATTTGCTGTACAGAAAAGCACGGAGGCATAGAGCCCAAATCAAGTATAACCAGCTCTTGGATGAGGACCACTCTTAATATTGTGTATAGAATTCCACCATCTTTCTATGTGATTAGACTTTAAAAAAAAAATTATAAGCCAACTCTAATTTAAAACTTGCCTTTGTAATTTAATGATATGTCATTAAAATGGGTGGGTCATCAGTTATTCTCTCAGCGCATATTCTTTAATGACTGCTTTATCTTCCTCTTGTGCAGTTTCCACGGTTTCTTAGCCAAGCCCTTACATTAGATATTAGTTATTTCTGTTTGCGCTCTTCCCCCTAATTCTGTCGAGTATTTTCACGTGCAAACTGGGCAAATTTCCTGGTCAAATGCATGATAATTTTATAGCTCTTGCTGCAACGGAGTAAATCACAAGCCCTGGAAAGGTTAGACCAATTTAACTGATTCACTGCCACCCTTTCAAGGGACTCATTAGGGATCTTGGTTCCGTTTTGGTTCACCACAGAGCAGAGACCTCATTTTCTCTAATTGGAAAAGATGTGGCCAAAAGCAGTCCCTCACTGACGGTCACTAATAACCCCTTTGATCTGCACTAGGGAATGTCAGAACGAGTTTACCGCCTTTCCTGTGACTTCGTAGTCAGCTGTCCAATGAGCTCCTCTTTCTGTCCAGCCACCACTGACCTCTGGACATGAAAGAGGATCCTGAGATGCATTTGGAGCCAGGGCACCTCAAATCCTGAGTCTGGTGGTGGCGTGTTATCTGCGCCTGCCTGAGAGCAACAAGTGCTAGTGGTCTAAGCACACCGGAAGGGATGATACCACCCTGTCCCATGTAGGATGTTTTGGTCAGTGCTAGACTGCATGGTCCACCCTGCTTCTTTAAGATGATGTCCCCCGAAGGTTTCGGAGCCACCTTCATTTGCACATGTACACTCTATGCACGACGAGGAAACACCCTAAGGATGCATTTCTCGCAATGTGTCCCCGCTGCTAGGTGATACATGACTATGGATTCAAATTCAGCCTCTCTGAGTGAAGAATGCTACATCCAAATTAACATTATAATCGCTACACATAGAATACATCTTTGGCTGGGTTTCCTACAGGAAGCTTGAGATGGAGACGTTTTATCAAGGGAATTGTGAAGGGAAAGCTCTTTATTTTTTATAAGCCAATATCTTTATTATTTTGAACATACACAAATCATATCCTCTTTCCAATCACTTATTAGTTTATTCAATAAATATGTCCTGAGCTAGAATTTTTGTGCATGATCTCATCTAATCTTAAATAACTGTAAGTGTGAGAACACAGAACTGTGTACATGTGTGACTGCTCTCAGAAGTAAAAGCCAATGCTTAATGTCCAGCAAGACTGCACAGTTAATAAATGTCAGAACCAAAATAACCAGATTTTCTATTCTCAGACAACATTTTTATGAGAAATTATTTTCAGCCCTATTATATGTTAAAGATGGTGAGGAAAATCACAAGGAGCAAGGCTTCACTCCAAGGGTTTTTATTAGTTTTATGCTCATTAATAGGGTTTTACCCTGACTTTTGGAGAATGCCAGGATTTTAGTGTCGGATTTAAGTGGGACCAGTTTACCCTCATTTTGGGGGGGGGTACTTCCTGGCTGTTTTCTTTTCCAATTTCTATTTGTATTAGTATATATTTATACTATACAATGGTTATGTTCATCATGGGGGGAAGGGTGCTTTGGAAGACATCCATTCTAGTTGGGCATATTGGTGGCACACCTGTAATCCCAGCACTCTGGGAGGCTGAGGCAGGAGGATCACAAATTTGAGCCCACCTTGAACAATGTAGCAATTTAGTGAGACCCTGTCACAGAATATTTAAAAATGGGCTGAGTGTGTAGCTCAGTGCACAGCCCCTGGGTTCAGCATCTAGTACTACAAAGGAAAAAAAAAAAAAAGATGAGGCCAAGGAGATTTGGTTCAGTTAAAATCTAGTCTTAGCCTGATCCCTTGGGGGGGGGTTTGGAAGCATGAAACACAGCACAGCACTGTCTCCCTGCCCCCTGGAGGCCAGGATGCTACCTTTGTGCCCTGAATTAGTTAACTGAGCTGCCTGCCCTGGGGGAGTACTTAGTTGGCAGGGGCCACGCCCTGAAGAGCACGGGTGTGAGCCATTGGCGGCTGCCTGGCCTCGGAGTCACGCAGGCAGCGATACTTGTGCAGTTGTCAGGTCCCAGCCAGGCTCTAGGAGGGGGACTTCGACCCCTACTCTTTGATGGGAAGAACAGTAAAGTCACATGGTGACTAGAGCATCTTGGGAAAACAGAACCTGCCACCGTACTTTTATTTAAGCTAGAGAATTCTGTCTGACATCTTAACTAATATGATGTGTTAATGTTAACATGCCTCAGGACCACTCTGGACTCACTGCTACCATTTCTATTTTGAGTTTTTTATATTGAGTTTTTTCTTCTGGGTTTGTTTGTTTCTTATTAACAGAATTATATTTTGTTTATTCCCCCATGACCACAGCACCATTTGGAAGTTGTTACACTATTTCACTCTCTCAGTAGTTCAACCCTTACATTTTTAACACTTGTGTGTAACTCAGAGTCTTAAAGTGTCAGTATTTCTGCCTTCCTCCAAGGCAGACAAGAACCTTGCAACAGGACCATCCCATGTTCTTCCCATTCCAATTATTTTTTATGGAAAAATAAAACAGAATTTCATAACATAATAATAGGAATAACAAGAGTTAATACATTGCATATTGTCATCTTCAAAGTAGTTACTCAGGGTACAAGATATGGCCATAAAAAATTCTCCATTTGATTTTAGCACGAACCTTCCTTTCCAATGGGCTAAGAGACACTAGTCGCATAGCTAACTTGCATTTTTCTCCCCTTTTCCTTCCTTCCTTTCCCTTTCCCCAATTCTCATTCCTTTTTCCTTTTAAACAATTTCTTCCCATTTCACAATATGCATTCCAACTTTATGTTATTGTTGTCTAGTGTTTTTGTTGTGTTTATTTTTAACCCTCATCAAAGTATTTCCATTTTTTATAGCCGATTATTTCAATTCATGGATCTATTTATCCAACTCTTGCACATCCCTCCTTGCTTTTCTTTGAAAAATGTGCTTTTGGGGTGGGGAGTTGGGTGATAAAATTTATCTGCTTTTGTCTGAAAAAAAAAATGGATGCAACTTCTGATCCCTTCATAATTACGTATCTTGGCTTCACAGTTCATAGACTCAACTGGATTTATGTCCTTAAAGTGACAATTACCTGAAATCTCAAAACTCTGAGGAAATTTTTGCACCATCCCCTGGTTTTTCCTGTTGGTGTCAAGATGTCTGCCGTCAGGAGAAGCGTTGTGCTTTAATTCTCATTTTAAATTGTGTTAACACCTCAGGAGCAGCGGAAAGAAGGAATATGTCGTGTGGATAATCTGTGCAGAAATCTCCCTGATGACTTCAGGGAGTTCTCTTCCTCCCTGTGGTCTTCATTCTGTCCCAAGGCATAGGATTATAATTTCAGAGTTTACTTTGTGATGATTCTTATCTTTCCTCAGTGCTGGGAAATTTTAACTCCCTGGTGTTTGAATGTTTTCTCTTACAGTTTCTCTTTAGTTTGTCTTTCTGGAAATTCTTTCTGTCATTTGCTAAGCTTTTCCCTCCCCATCTTTGTGACTCAGGCTCTGTTGTATTTTCACAGTGGTGTCTCTGTGTACTGTGCTCTGGGCTAATCTTTCTGTTCTATGTCTTGGTTGACTCTTTTACTCTGTAGCTGTGTCTGTCCTGCACTGTTACCCACCTACTGAATTTTTATTAGTGAGAATGTTGTACATAATTTAAGTCTCGTGTCATTCTTTATCCAATCTAATTGTTCTTTTTTTTCTTATTTTATTGTTTCTATTTACTCTTTTATTCTGTGATACTTTGAACATAATTATCTTTTTAATGTGCAATGTTGGGTTTTGTTTTATATATCTTTTTACTTGAATGTAATACTAGTAGATATTAATAAAGAAAATATACTCATTACTATTATAAAAAAACTAAAAGAAAACTTCATGGCAAAATAATCAGAGAATAACAATGGTTAGTATACTGTATGTCATGATTTTAAAGAATGACAAAATGTTACTCAGAGTATAAGTCAGTGAGCAAACTGACTCCCTCTTACAAAAAGGAAATAAATGAATAAAAGTATACAACTTAAGTGAAATAAGTCAGACACACCAGCTTAAATGTCACATGATTTTTCTTATATGAGAAATTTAAATATATATATATATATATATATATATACATAGAGAGAGAGAGAGAGAAAGAGAAAAAGAGAACAAAATGGAAAATAGATGAAAGTATGGAGAAAATCAAATAGCTACTCAAATTATTCTGCTGTTTCAAAAATAATACAAATGCTGATTGGTTTCATTAATACTACTAGTTTCTTTTGTAATGTTTTATAACATCAAGTTACTAGTATGTTGGTCTTTCTATTTGTTTTATTTGATGACCCAGTTCCATAGTGGCTTATATCTTATATGGGTTGAAGGTGTGTGTGTGTGTGTGTGTTTCTGTATGTGGTGTATATGTATAAACTTACAATTATGTGAACTCATCTTCAATTGAATTTTCTTTCTTTCCTTCCTTCCTTTTTTTTTTCTTTTTTTCTTTCTTGCAGTACTATAGTCTGAATCCAGACCTTCACACTGAGCTATATCCCTAACCCTTTTATTGTATTTTTATTTTGAGACTGGGCCTCACAAAGCTGTTAAATTGCCCAGGCTGAGTTCCCACTTACCATCCCCTGTCTCAGCCTCCCAGAGTGCTGGGATTACAGGTGCCACACCTGGCTCACCTGAAACCTTTTCTTCTCTGTGTCCATCCACCAAGGCCTATGAATATGCCATAGTGTCCTACAGGGTGGATTTACTGTTCTTTTCTTGTTTTTGGTTTGAGAGATGTTTATATTTTCCCTAAAGTCTACACCATGTGAGTTTGTCCACTTGGACCCCATCCCTCCCTGTGGTGCAAGCTAAAGTTTTGGACTGCACATAGTATTTTTGTTTGTCCTTTTGAGACAGGGTGAATTGAGGCCATTTACATTGATGGTTATAACTGTTATATGTTGGCTTATTCTTGTCATGCTGTTTACTTGATGTTGCTTTCCTACTTTTGCTGTTTAATTTCTTGTTCTGCTTAAGAGTTCCTTTCTATTGTTGTTCTTGGAATTGTGGTCACTTTTTTCTCTGGCTAGAATATCTTTCAGTACTTTTTGTAATGTTGGTTTGGCACTCATGAAGTTCGTCAGTTGGTCTTTGTCGTGAAAATATTGTATTTCTCCATTGAATTTGAAGGATAATTTTGCAGGATACATCAGTCCGGGTCGGAAGCTGTTCTGTCTGAGAATCTGTAATATCTCACTCCAAGCTCTTCTTGATTTCGTGGTTTCTGTTGAGAAGTCTGCTGTGATTTGAATGGGCTTTTCTTTATAGATGATCTGTTTCTTTTCTCTAGCAGCTTTTAATATTGTGTTCTTTTGCTGCATATCTGGGATCTTGACTATTATATGCCTGGGAGTGGTTTTATTTGGGTTGTGGCTCATTAGAGTTCTATATGCTTCATTTACCTGCACATCAGTTTCTTTTACCATTCTTGGGAAATGTTCTGCTATTATTTCTCCAGATATTCTTTTTATGTCATTTGTGTTGCCTCCTGCTGTTTCACTGATTCCTATTACACATTATTTCTCTTTGCTTCATCTTGAAGGTGTTGGATTGTTTTCTCCTGGTTCGTTGTTGACTTTAAGAGATCCTTCCTTTCATGGTCATTAGCTGTCAGGCTATCTTCAAGATCTGAAATTCTATCTTCAGATTCATTCAAGCAGTTTTTCAAGCTTTCAATGGTAGTTTTCATTTCCTGGAAATCTTTTTGAGACTATTTCATGTGTTCTAATTCATTCCTGAATTGCTCATTTAACATTTCCATTTGTTGCCTTTGATCTTCTAGTCTCTTATCTGTTTCTTCTCTGTATGTGCAAAGCGTTTCTTCCGTTATTATTTTCATTTCATTTTTTTGCCTGAGAGATTATTTCAGATTTAATCTCTTCTATGGCTTGATGGAGTTGTTTCTTTAATTCAGATGTGATCATTTCAGAAATTTCAGGTATGTGGTTTCCTAGTTCTCCTATATCATTGTGTCCTGTACTTGTTCTGGGTGGAGTTGTGTTCTGAGACTGCATTTTGCCCCTTTGTTTTGTCATTTTGAATGTCAGATGACTGGTGCTGAGCTACTGACTACCCAAGCAGCTCACTAAGGACTCTAGGGACCCTACTTTACCTGGATGTTAAACTAAACCCAGGGTGGTAGCAGACTGTGGACCACTGGGCCCAGGCACCCCAGGCAAATGCTGGGGTGCTTGGCTCAGACCACAGCCGCTATAGTGGGAAAGTGCTGGGCTTTGGTACTCGAGTGTCCAGTGTGTGGATGGGAAGAGTGTGGGTCTCAGCCTTGAAACCTATGGTGGTTAGGCAGCGGCTTCTGTTTCAGGTTCCTCAGGTAGCTAGTCAGGGGGTAACAGGGCTCTCCTCCCAACCCCAAGGACCCCAGAGCCTGAGGCTGATTCCACTCTGCAGGTCTCAACCACCAGCAGGGACAGGCCCTCCCACTTGGATTTCCTTCCTAACTCTAAGGTGTGGAGCTTACCAGAGGGGAAGGGTTGTGCTGCTCATGTGGTGTCCCAGGTTGCTGGAGAAAGGTCCTAGTTGCAGAGCCGACAGGCAGGCGGTGAAACGCCAGCCACCCAGGCCTCTGTGCGAGTCCGCCTTTGTCTCTGGTTAAAGGTCCCAGTCGCACAGCCTGGGCGCAGGCAGGAAGTGCAGCGCCACCCAGGTGTCTGTGTGAGTCCGCCTTTGTCTCTGGCTGAAGGTCCCAGTTGCACAGTTGGGGCACAGGCAGGAAACACCGCGCCATGCAGGTGTCTGTGTGAGTCCGCCTTTGTCTCTGGTTCAGAGGAGAAGGGTGTCGCCGCTCATGTGTCCTTGCAGGTCAGCCTCCGTCGCTGGAGAAAGGTCTGAGTCACCCTGCTGGCACGCAGACCATGAAAGGCAGCATGCTTAGATGTCAGCGTTGGTGGGCTTTTGTCACTGGAGTGAGGTCTGAGTAGCACAGCTGGGATCGGGTGGAAACGCCCCCCAGTGGGATTCTGGCACTGGTGGGCCTTTGTCGTTGGAGTGAGGTCCGAGTCGCACAGCCGGGACTGAGCGGGAAGCAGCTTTCTCTTTTAAAGTCTGCTACTTAGACATACTGATTGGAGGTGGGTGTCCACTACTCCAGGAGCTATGAGGTCACAGAGACAGTAGGTTCTGTGAAGACCAGGCACAAGGTGCTATCATGGTGAACTGCCATTGTTCTGTGCTGGAGAGCTGCCCCAAGGAAGGAACTCCTGTGGAAATAAGCTGATGCAAAGAGACAGCATGTGCAAAGTCCCTGTGGCAGGAGAGAGTCCAGGAGATTAGATCTGAGGACCTGAACAAGAGGCAATGGGGAGGAAGAAGGAGGACAGGGGCAAGAAAGCAAGAATGAAAGTTGAAAGTGTAGATAGCTGCAGTGGTTGGAACTTGTAGGTAAGATTAGAAACCAGGGGCCTTGAGGAGCCATTGAGGGTTATAGGCAGAGAGGAGACAAATTAAGATCTATACTTTGAGAGCAGTTAGCCAATATAAACAATGCATAGCTGTAGGTGGGAAAAGTAGAAACACAGGCACCCATTTTGGAATTACCATCTGTTGTGGTTCGGGGTTTTGCAAAGGAGACAACATAATACAGGATATAAGATTATTTATAATAGTCACCCAAGAATCATATACAAGAGAGTGCAGGAAATCTGTCCACACACTAAAGACCAAAGAATCCAGCTGAGGGCCTGGATCCCACAGTAATGTCCTGCACGAGGTCAGCTGAAGACATAGAGCCCATAACAATGTCACATGCAGGCCTCTTTCACAAATCTGCGCTGGGAAGGTCCAAAGGTCAGTGGTGGAATCTAGAAAGTCTGTACCAGCAGGATGAAGGATCTGGGCCAACAGGCTGAGGGATCTAAACTGGAGCCAAGAAGTGACCCACAAAGTAAGAACCAGCGCTCCCCCAAAAGGTACCACAGCCACAGTGAGGTTCCAAGCTCCTCCAGTGATCCCGTCAGGAAAGCCAAAAGGACAAGCTTTTCCAGGAGACCGAGTAGTGCACCATCTCCCTCGCTGGAGCCAGGAAACAATGCTCAAATTGAGGATCAGAGCTCCTTCAAAGTGAACCAATGCTACTGTCAATGCCAACAAGGTGCCAAGCTCCTCCGAGGATGAAAACGGCCAAGTTCATCAGGAAAGCCAGCATGATGAGCTCCTCCAAAACAACTAATAGCTCCTTACAGCTTCTACCAGCTCCCGACAGCCTATTTCTCTCCCAGTTCTGCATCTCATGCTGCTGCCAACAGTCTCCAGGTGGGCCTCCCACACCCAGCACCATGCTTATTCAGTTCAGCTGGGGGTTATAAATTGACTACCAGATGTCAGTTCACCACACCATCCTATCCCAGATAGAAGACATCACAGGCAATCAGCAGGTAAAGAAAACATTTATTCTAGGCACTAACAGCTTTGCGCAGGGAAATGTGCATCATGCTCATAAACAAACTAGGAGCTGAGTTCTCTTATTTCTACCCATATCCAGAAGGGAGAAATAGAGTCCTGATGCCCCCAGGAACACAGCAGGACTAATGCCCCAAGCTGTTTTCCAACCTGGATCAGGAGGGTGCTGAAGGACAGGGAGACAGAGGACATGCTTCTGTGATGACTTCCATGTGACGACCATTGGCTCAGCTGACATATACATGTTCAGTACCTGCCCCAGGCTAGCCATTGGTCAGAAAGCTGTCAACCCATAACACTGCTTACCCATCTTCCTGACACCCTTTGAGGGAAGTCTTGTTGCCCCTTTTATAGATGAGAAAACTGAGGCTCAGAGAGAGGAAATCATCTGACTCTAAGCACCTGAGGAACAGCTTTAGGATTTGGACTCAGCTTGGTCTAACTCCAAAACTCATAGTCATTTTTGCCCTGCTCCTCCAAACCCCCAAGACATGCGCAGACTCGCAAGTTATAGTCTTCAGGCCAAGGAGGGCCCTGGAGGTCTGGGAGGTGCCAGGTGTTGGTGCAGGCCCTCTGACAGGTATGGTATGTACTTTTAATTAAGGCTGTAAGGAATGAAACCTGAGAACTCTGGTGGGTTGTCAAGGGCTCCCGTCAGGGTTTCCCAATAATGTACCATCATCCACTGCAAGGGCTATGTACCTGGTCCGTCGCGGGATGTTCTGGAAGCAGGGCTCCAGAGATAAGAATCAGTGTGAAGGGTGGGTGAAGACAGAAGCATGATGCTCACAGGGCAGCCAGGGAGAAGCTGACCTGGACAACAGCCTATTTCTCCTGCATCCTTCATTAAATGTATTAATTTTGGGCTGGGCTGCATGAGTTTTCCAGGTGCAGGAATTACTGGCTCCCTGGAGCTAGGGCATGGCCCAGTCCTCAGGAACTACCCTGCATATCTGTAGAGCAGCTGAGGGCTCACTGCAGATACTCTGGGCTAAGGAATAGAGGCTAAAGAAAAGTCCAACTTGGCCCCGAATTTTGGGGGGTGACTTTTGCCTATTTCTTTGCCCCTTTGGTCCCCTTTGGCTTTCTGTGCCCCATTCATGGCACTCAGTGACAGTTGAGGTTGTGGTAAATTCTTATCACAGTGTTATCTTGGGTCCCGCACCTCCTGGTTCTCTACTGGATCTACTCACAATCACATTTTTTGAATACGTGAGCTCAGTGCTAGCCCTAAAAGGAGCTGGTCTTATGAAGGAGGCAAAACGAGGGAGGGGCCATTAGGTAGATTTCCATTGCTGGGACAAAATTTCTCACACACACACATAAACACACGAAACTTAAAGGAGGACAGAGAAATCTCAGCTCACAGTTTCAAAGGCTTTAGTCCATGGTTGGCTGGCTCCTAGGCAGAAATGTCACTGCAGACGGGATCTGCAGGAAAGTTGCTCACACCATGGCAGATGGGAAGCAGAGAGATGGCAAGAGAGCCAGAGAGAAGATATATTCTGTTGGGGGCTGGGGGTATAGCTCAGTGGCATAAGCACTTGCCTGGCAAGTGCAAGGTCCTGAGTTCGATCCCCGGTACCGGAAAAAACAAACAAACAAACAAAAAAACTAAAAGATATATTCTGCCCCCAGCCAGAATATAGGCAGAGAGGCCTATAATACAGCATCAAAGGTAGTCCCCAGGGACCCACTTCCTCCACCTGGGCCCCACCTCCCGACAGCCTTCTCGGCTAGGAGCTCATCAATGAATGCATCCATCGAGAAAGTTGGTGCCTTGATGACCAGATCACCTGTCTAGGCCCCACCCCTGACCATGGCTGCACTGGGGATCTAGCCCCCAATACATGAGTCTTTGGGGAATGTTGCATATGTAGACCACAATGAAAGGGATTGCATGGTCTTCAGAAAGGCATGGCCATTCTCTGTGAAGGTGGGACACAGAATCCTCAGCCAGGGTCACCTTTGTCTTTCCTGGGGCCTGAGTTAGCCTGAGTTACTGCTCGGTTCCCATCTCTGGTCTGTTTTCAGACCTTAACCCGACAAGTTGGACAAGCAAGGGACTCAGGAGGAGGGCGAGAGAGACACACGTCAGAAGAGCAAGTTCAATGCTGGTGGACAGCAAGGACCTTAGAGAAATCCTAGCAAGACGACAGCAGCATTGAATAAAATATACAGCAAACCATGAAGTCAGAAAGTCCTTGGCTCCAACCAGCTACCCCCACCCAGGCCCAGTGAATAATGAAAACACAGGGCCTTTATTCAAACAAGCAGGAAATAAGTGTCTTCATGGTGCTACATGATAATGCTTTTCTTTCTCCTGTAATTTCCTTCTTGACTTGTCATGGTGTTCAGTTATTATTCTGAGCAGAAAATAGGATAAAACTTCAAATGGTGAGCATGCATTTTACCCTCCCTTTTCAGGTTGTGCCATGCCAATTTTAAATGTGAATAGAGGAACATTTCACCCAGACATGGAGCCAGCATGTTGCTGAAAACATGAGCTTCATAAACAGTGCGTGTTAATGTGTCTGGCCAGGCATCTGAAGGGCAGAAGGCAACACAAACTCACTCAACCCTGCTTCCATTCTTGATGTGCACAATGACCCTCAGTACCTTCTGTTTATAGAAGAGTAAGGAAAGCCAGGAAAGAAAGGCGCTCAGGGTGGCCCCACCTGTTCCTTTTCTTCAATGCCATTGTTTCAGCCAGAGTGGTCAGCTAAACCCTAGTTGCACAAGAAATATTATGAAGCATCAACAAAAAGGGTCATACCAAATTAAAAAGCTTCTGCACAGCAAAGGAAACCACCCACAGTGTGAAGTGACAACCCACAGAATGGGAAAAACCTTTTTTGCCAGCTAACCTTCAGAGGACTAATATCTAGAATATATAAAGGAACCCCCAAAATTAGACCTCCCCAATTTAAAGACCCAATCAAAAAATGAGCATCTGAAATTAATAGACACTCCTCAGATGAAGAAGTACAAACAAGACAGTAAGTCCCTGACTTACAAGCAAGTTTTGTTCCAGGAGAATTGTTCACAAAGTCGGACTCATTTGTAAGCTGACAAGGTCAGTCTTGCATGGTGCACTTGTGAGAGCTCGCAGCGTGCATGTTTTTAAGTTGAGGACTCATTCTACATGCAAAATGCTCAGCATCACTGCCACATGAGCCATGCAAATTAGGCCAACAGTGAGATTCCATCTCACTCTGGAAAGAATGGCTGTCATCAAGAAATCAACCAATAACAAATGCTAGCAGGGCTGTGGGAAAGAAGGAACCCTTCTCCACTGTTAGTTGGAGTGTGAATTGGCATAACCACTATAGAAATCAGTGTGGAGATTCCTAAAAAAACTAAAGCTAGAGATTCCCTGCTAGGTATCTTCCCAAGAGAGTTAAAAAGCATCATACCACACACCGTGATATATGCACACCCATGTTTCTAGCAGCACGCTTTATAATAGCTGAATCTTAGAAGCAGCCCATATGCCCATAGACGTGAATGGATTAAGAAAATATGTTTATAGACAATGGAGTACTACTCTGTCATAAAGAAGGATAAACGAGGCATTTTTAGGTAAATAGATGCATCTGGAGACTATAATATTAAATGAAATAAAATTAGACACACAAATACCATATTGTTTCTCTGATGTGAGCAGCCTAACATATCAAAGGAGCAAAATAGAAATGATATGAGATATGAGAAAGTAGGTAGAATTTTCTTAAATAGGGAGGAGAATAAGAAACGGAGAGGGACAGGGGGAAGGGAAGAGAAAGAGTGATGGGAAAGATTAGAAATAGAGCTTTTGCCAAAGGGGAGGGAAGGACCCTTGGAGGGCGGGGAGAGAAAAGGGATTTTAAAATAAGAATGCAAATGTGTTGCATACACGTACAAATCCCCCGTGATGAAAGTGTTCATCATGTACTGCAAACATGCGCTAACACGAACAACTTTTAAAAACTTTTTTTAAAAAAGAGTGCTTGCCTAACACTGGGACATGATGTGACCAGAAGAGGCTGTGACCGATTTTCTGGGTCACCTGTGTTTCTGAGAGCCGTAGGCTACTTTTCTGTATTTGACACAACTTCTCTTGAAGCTGTCAGCGTCTTGCTTTACCCAGCTGAGGACAGAACACACAGGCCCGGGGCCGCTTGGAGTCCTTTTTATGTCCATGCACCCTGGCTCCACCCGGACGCTGCGCGCCCACGGAGTGCTACTGGAACCTGCACGCACGTAATGACAGGACATGATGCGCACGCGTGAAACCAGCCCGTCCTGGGTGCCAGACATCGAGACAGAGCAGTGAGCCGCGGCAGTAGGCTTCGTTGTGGATGCTGGATGCTGGAGGGAGCTGCTGGACTCTGACGTAGGTCAGCTTGGACAGAATCCGGGGTTTTTTTGTCCACCTGAGGAAAAAAGGTGTAGAAGACAAAGAACTGGAGGCGAGAGGACTTACTTAAAATTGAGGTCCTTCCAGGAGTTATGTCCTGCACTAACAGCTGAGCCCACCAGGAAGCTCATACCATGGACTCTGTGCAGTAGTGATTTTGACAAACTGGGAAATGCTGAGCGTGGTGGTGCACGCCTGTAATCCCAGCACTCAGGAGGCTAAGGCAGGACTATTGTTGCGAGTTTGAGACCAGCCTGGGTTACAAAGTGAGCTCAAGGCCAGCCTGAACTGCATAGCGAGACCAGTCAAAAGAAACAGACTGGCAGAGTAGATTAAGAGGCAGAATCCCACAATATGCTGTATACAGGAAACACACTTTACTCAAAAGGAAGTTCATAGACTGAAAGTCAAAGGTTGGAAAACAATCCTCCATGCAACAGGTTCCCAGAAAAAAGCAGGGGTAGCTGTTATGTTTGCAGACAATGTAAACTTCAAACTGATAACAATCAAAAGAGACAAAGAAGGCCACTATATACTAGTTAGGGGAAAACTGCAAGAGGAACAGATAACAATCCTAAACATGTATGCACCAAATACTGGAGCACCAAACTATGTAAGGCAAATCTTAACAGACATAAAAAACCAAATAAACAATAACACTATTGTAATAGGGGACCTAAATACCCCTTTGACGCAAAGAGACAGATCAACTGGACTAAAACTCAGCAAAAATATAACAGACCTGAACCAAATGTGTGAACAAATGGACTTAGTAGATGTTTACAGTGTTCCACCCCTCAACACCAGAATACACATTTTTCTCAGCTGCACAAGGGACTTTCTCTAAAATAGACCACATTCTAGCCAATAGAGCATACCTATCTAAATGCAAAAGGATTGAAATTATCCCATGCATATTATCTGACCACAGTGCAATGAAATTGGAAATTAATGACAAAGGGAATTCCAAAAGCTTTATAAATACTTGGAAATTAGACAACAACCTCCTGAATAATCAATGGGTCACAGAGGAAATTAGAGAAGAGATTGAAAAATACCTACAAACAAATGAAAATACAAATATAACTTATGGGAATCTGTGGGATGCAATGAAAGCAGTCCTCAGAGGAAAATTTATAGCAATGAACTCACACATAAAGAAAACAGAAAGAGAACAAATAAATAGCCTAATGTTGCACCTCAAACTTTTAGAAAAAGAAGAACAAGTCAAGCCCAAAACAGAAAGAAGGGAGGAGATTATAAAGCTTAGGGCAGAAATTAATGCAATTGAGACGAAGAAAACTCTACAAAAAATAAGTGAATCAAAGAGTTGGTTTTTTGAAAGAGTAAATAAAATTGATAAACCTCTAGCCAATCTTATCAAAAAAAAAGAAAGGAAAGAACTCAAATTCATGCAATAAGGAATGAAAAGGATGAAATCACTACAGACCCTATAGAAATTCAAAAGATCATTAATACCTACTTTGAGAATCTTTACTCCAGTAGGATAGAAAACCCAGAAGAAATTGACGGATTCCTAGAAATGTACAAATATCCAAAGTTGAACCAGGAAGATATAAAAACCCTGAACAACCCAATATCAATTAATGAGATGAAAAATGTCATTAAAAACTTACCGAGAAAGAAAAGCCCAGGCCCTGATGGATTCACAACAGAATTTTGTAAAACATTCAGTGAAGATTTAATACCAACACTCCTCAAACTCTTCAGTGAAATTGAAAAGGAAACAATTCTCCCTAACTCATTTCTGGAGGCAAGTATCATACTAATACCAAAACCAGAGAAGGACCCAACCAAGAGAAAGAGATATAGGCCAATCTCCCTAATGAACATAGATGCTAAGATACTCAATAAAATACTAGCAAATAGAATGCAGCAAATCATAAGGAAAATTACACACCATGACCAGGTTGGATTTATTCCAGGAATGCAGGGATGGTTCAATATTTGCAAATCAATTAATGTAATACACCATATCAATAAAGCCAAAGACAAAAATCACATGATTATCTCAATAGATGCAGAAAAATCTTTCAATAAAGTCCAAAATGCATTCATTTTAAAAACCCTAGAAAAAATAGGAATAGATGGCCTCTACCTCAATTTAATCGAAGCCATCTATGACAAACTAACAGCCAACACCATACTAAATGGACAAAAATTGAAAGCTTTCACTTTAAAGACAGGAACAAGACAAGAATGTCCACTGTCACCACTACTATTCAACATAGTTCTAGAAGCATTAGCCAGAGCAATTAGATAAGAGAGAGAAATAAAAGGAATACAGATAGGAAAGGAAGAAGTAAAACTATCGCTATTGGCAGATGACATGATACTTTACATGGAAGACCCCAAAAACTCCACAAGAAGACTCCTTCAATTAATTGACAAATTCAGCAGAGTAGCTGGATACAAAGTCAACACCCAAAAATCAATAACATTCCTAGGAAGATGGCGACCGGGTAGGCAGCACAGAGAGAACCTCCCAGAGGATTACCACCCAAACAATGGAATATAGCAATATGAAGACAGAAAGGAGAGAGGTGTGTACCCTGAACCCAAGAAGGATCTGAAATGGGAACTGAAGCCCTAGGAAAGACCAAGCAAAACCTCTCCTGGAGGAAAGGATCAGAGGGCCGCCGCGGCACAGTCGGAGGGAGAAGAGACGGAGAAAGAGGAAGCCACTGCTTCAAACACACTCTTGGCCCAAGCCCTCATTCCAGCAATCGCAGCTTCAGCTTCGGAG